>CM040182.1:69050400-69192900 GCA_022606455.1 Callitettix versicolor | reverse complement strand
AGTATTTAGAGTGTAGGTGTAGTGTGTAGTGTGTAGTGTGTAGTCTGTAGTCTGTAATCTGTAGTGTGTAGTGTGTAGTGTTTAGTGTGTAGTGTGTAGTGTGTATTGTGTAGATGTAATGTGAAGTATTTAGAGTGTAGGTATAGTGTGTAGGTGTAGTGTGTAGTGTGTAGTGTGTAGTGTGTAGTGTGTAGTGTGTAGTGTGTATTGTGTATTGTGGAGATGTAGTGTGAAGTATTTAGAGTGTAGGTATAGTGTGTAGGTGTAGTGTGTAGGTGTAGTGTGTAGTGTGTAGTGTGTAGTGTGTAGTGTGTATTGTGTATTGTGTAGATGTAGTGTGAAGTATTTAGAGTGTAGGTATAGTGTGTAGGTGTAGTGTGTAGTGTGTAGTGTGTAGTGTGTAGTGTGTATTGTGTATTGTGTAGATGTAGTGTGAAGTATTTAGAGTGTAGGTATAGTGTGTAGGTGTAGTGTGTAGGTGTAGAGTGTAGTGTGTAGTGTAGGTGTAGTGTGTAGTGTGAAGTATTTAGAGTGTAGTGTGTATTGTGTAGGTGTAGTGTGAAGTATTTAGAGTGTAGGTGTAGTGTGTAGTGTGTAGTGTGTATAGTGTGTAGGTGTAGTGTGTAGTGTGTAGGTGTAGTCTGTAGGTGTAATGTGTAGTGTTTAGTGTAGGTGTAGTGTGTAGGAGTAATGTGTAGTGTGAAGTATTTATTGTAGGTGTAGTGTGTAGGTGTAATGTGTAGTGTGTAGGTGTAATGTGTAGTGTGTAGGTGTAGTGTATAGTGTGTAGGTGTAGTGTACAGTATGTAGTGTGTAGGTGTAGTTTTTTGTTATTTTAAGGCGGAAAACACATTGAGGCTATTATGGCCTCCCTAAATGTAAGTGTGAGTGTAAAGTGTTAAAGTCGTAATTGTAGTATTGTAAGTGTAAGTGTCTGTTAGACTCGGGTACAGCGAAAGACGTCTAAATCCTCTCAATAGGTGCAGCTAGTCTGCACCCCCTTCGGGGGTGTAGGTGTAGTGTGTAGTATGTAGGTGTATTGTGTAGTATTGCATTCATAAAAATAATACATAAACTGAAGGTATATTGTTAAATAGAAAAAAAAAATTAAATATGTATATCAGAAACGTTAAGGTCTTTTACAAACAGCAAGCACATGAAATTAGCTCTCTTGCCTTATAGGTAGGGGACGTATTACTCTGCTCTCGGAGACCCTGACGAGAAAAATGTATGTAAATGAAAATCTCGAAATGGAAAGGTTCCAGTAAATTGTTAGGTTAAAATAGCCTATATTAAAAGAAATTATCGGCCCTCCGAGATCCCTCGGACTAGACTAGGCCCTATTGCGGCACAAGGCCGTGTCTGCTTCGTTGTGTCCTTTTCCTCCGCCTTCCTCCTGGCTACAAATCGTAAGTTCGTTGTTTCCCACTTTACTGCGTTTAGGCCCTATATGTAACCGAACTTCAATTTAAGTCTCTGTAAGGCATTCCACCTTAGCATGTTTGTAACGAATACTTACAGAACAGATAATTTAGCTATTTATTAGTTGTTAATACAAGGACTTAGGGCTAAGGACTGGCTGCCTGCATGCGAGAGTTCGTGTCTGGCAGTTGTTGTGACCCTTAGGGGCGTCTCGTAAAAAGTTACAAAATTAAAATATATTCACTAAAAGACTACTGTACAATTTTAAAATATTATAAATTTAAAGTACATGAAAAGGATTATATATATATATATATATATATATATATATATATATATATATATATATATAGCCTATATATATATATATACACACACGTTAAGAGAGAGAGAGAGAGAGAGAGAGAGAGAGAGAGAGAGAGAGAGAGAGAGAGAGAGAGAGAGAGAGAGAGAGAGAGAGAGAGAGAGAGAGAGAGAAGGGGGGTTGAGATGAAGTTAGGACCATTAGGTCCTTTTTTTACTTGACTTTACAACCACTTTTAACGAAAACAAAAGTAACAATTTGAATATTAAAAATAAAATTAACAACGTTGATAATTACACTATGATTAATAGCCTATTAAATAAAGCGAAACAACTGTACTTGTTAAATGAAATATTTAATAATTCAACAGGAATTAAGAAGCGAAAAAAAAAATTATAGCCTAAATAAAACGTGTTCGCACATTAAATACATACAATTAAAACTGATCACTTGAAACTAACAAAAACATTGACACACATAGTCAAAGGCATATCTGTTGCCAAGTAAGTCGACGCGCCAGTGTGAGTATCAGCGTGTAATGTAGTTACAATATTATACATCGAAGGTCATTTAATTCTTTGTAATATGAGCTCACGTGATCATCTCGTTTTAAATTAAACACAAATCCAACGATAATTTTGTTTGTGTTTTAGCTTAATGGCAAGTTCAACAGCCATGGCGTTAACTACAGTACCAGTTTGTTTAGTAAGGCATTATCAAAGACTTTACAAGGAGCATTCGTATACGAAATGTTAAAATGTACTTCATTTATGTTTCGGTCACATATTCAGTACATTTTTGGTCTCATATTTATCGTCAGTCCCGGGTATAGCCTATCCCAACAAGTCGCCTTTAATACAAAGGAAAAGCGTTAAAGTTCATTGTGTCAATCAGTCGAGAGTAAGATAGCCTACCCCAACAAGTCGCCTTTAATACAAAGGAAAAGCGTTAAAGTTCATTGTGTCAGTCAGTCGAGAGTAAGATAGCCTATCCCAACAAGTCGCCTTTAATACAAAGGAAACGCGTTAAAGTTCATTGTGTCAGTCAGACGAGAGTAAGATAGCCTATCCCAACAAGTCGCCTTTAATACAAAGGAAACGCGTTAAAGTTCATTGTGTCAGTCAGTCGAGAGTAAGATAGCCTATCCCAACAAGTCGCCTTTAATACAAAGAAAACGCGTTGAAGTTCATTGTGTCAGTCAGTCGAGAGTAAGATAGCCTATCCCAAGTCGCCTTTAATACAAAGGAAAAGCGTTAAAGTTCATTGTGTCAGTCAGTCGAGAGTAAGATAGCCTATCCCAACAAGTCGCCTTTAATACAAAGGAAACGCGTTAAAGTTCATTGTGTCAGTCAGTCGAGAGTAAGATAGCCTATCCCAACAAGTCGCCTTTAATACAAAGGAAACGCGTTAAAGTTCATTGTGTCAGTCAGTCGAGAGTAAGATAGCCTATCCCAACAAGTCGCCTTTAATACAAAGAAAAAGTGTTAAAGTTCATTGTGTCAGTCAGTCGAGAGTAAGATAGCCTATCCCAACAAGTCGCCTTTAATACAAAGGAAAAGCGTTAAAGTTCATTGTGTCAGTCAGTCGAGAGTAAGATAGCCTATCCCAACAAGTCGCCTTTAATACAAAGGAAAAGCGTTAAAGTTCATTGTGTCAGTCAGTCGAGAGTAAGATAGCCTATCCCAACAAGTCGCCTTTAATACAAAGGAAAAGCGTTAAAGTTCATTGTGTCAGTCAGACGAGAGTAAGATAGCCTATCCCAACAAGTCGCCTTTAATACAAAGGAAAAGTGTTAAAGTTCATTGTGTCAGTCAGTCGAGAGTAAGATAGCCTATCCCAAGTCGCCTTTAATACAAAGGAAAAGCGTTAAAGTTCATTGTGTCAGTCAGACGAGAGTAAGATAGCCTATCCCAACAAGTCGCCTTTAATACAAAGGAAAAGCGTTAAAGTTCATTGTGTCAGTCAGACGAGAGTAAGATAGCCTATCCCAACAAGTCGCCTTTAATACAAAGGAAAAGCGTTAAAGTTCATTGTGTCAGTCAGTCGAGAGTAAGATAGCCTATCCCAACAAGTCGCCTTTAATACAAAGAAAACGCGTTAAAGTTCATTGTGTCAGTCAGTCGAGAGTAAGATAGCCTATCCCAAGTCGCCTTTAATACAAAGGAAAAGCGTTAAAGTTCATTGTGTCAGTCAGTCGAGAGTAAGATAGCCTATCCCAACAAGTCGCCTTTAATACAAAGGAAACGCGTTAAAGTTCATTGTGTCAGTCAGTCGAGAGTAAGATAGCCTATCCCAACAAGTCGCCTTTAATACAAAGGAAACGCGTTAAAGTTCATTGTGTCAGTCAGTCGAGAGTAAGATAGCCTATCCCAACAAGTCGCCTTTAATACAAAGAAAAAGTGTTAAAGTTCATTGTGTCAGTCAGTCGAGAGTAAGATAGCCTATCCCAAGTCGCCTTTAATACAAAGGAAAAGCGTTAAAGTTCATTGTGTCAGTCAGTCGAGAGTAAGATAGCCTATCCCAACAAGTCGCCTTTAATACAAAGGAAAAGCGTTAAAGTTCATTGTGTCAGTCAGTCGAGAGTAAGATAGCCTATCCCAACAAGTCGCCTTTAATACAAAGGAAAAGCGTTAAAGTTCATTGTGTCAGTCAGTCGAGAATAAGATAGCCTATCCCAACAAGTCGCCTTTAATACAAAGGAAAAGCGTTAAAGTTCATTGTGTCAGTCAGACGAGAGTAAGATAGCCTATCCCAACAAGTCGCCTTTAATTCAAAGGAAAAGCGTTAAAGTTCATTGTGTCAGTCAGACGAGAGTAAGATAGCCTATCCCAACAAGTCGCCTTTAATACAAAGGAAAAGCGTTAAAGTTCATTGTGTCAGTCAGTCGAGAGTAAGATAGCCTATCCCAAGTCGCCTTTAATACAAAAGAAAAGTGTTAAAGTTCATTGTGTCAGTCAGACGAGAGTAAGATAGCCTATCCCAACAAGTCGCCTTTAATACAAAGGAAAAGTGTTAAAGTTCATTGTGTCAGTCAGTCGAGAGTAAGATAGCCTATCCCAAGTCGCCTTTAATACAAAGGAAAAGCGTTAAAGTTCATTGTGTCAGTCAGTCGAGAGTAAGATAGCCTATCCCAAGTCGCCTTTAATACAAAGGAAAAGCGTTAAAGTTCATTGTGTCAGTCAGACGAGAGTAAGATAGCCTATCCCAACAAGTCGCCTTTAATACAAAGGAAAAGTGTTAAAGTTCATTGTGTCAGTCAGACGAGAGTAAGATAGCCTATCCCAAGTCGCCTTTAATACAAAGGAAAAGTGTTAAAGTTCATTGTGTCAGTCAGACGAGAGTAAGATAGCCTATCCCAACAAGTCGCCTTTAATACAAAGGAAAAGTGTTAAAGTTCATTGTGTCAGTCAGTCGAGAGTAAGATAGCCTATCCCAAGTCGCCTTTAATACAAAGGAAAAGCGATAAAGTTCATTGTGTCAGTCAGTCGAGAGTAAGATAGCCTATCCCAAGTCGCCTTTAATACAAAGGAAAAGCGTTAAAGTTCATTGTGTCAGTCAGTCGAGAGTAAGATAGCCTATCCCAACAAGTCGCCTTTAATACAAAGGAAAAGCGTTAAAGTTCATTGTGTCAGTCAGTCGAGAGTAAGATAGCCTATCCCAAGTCGCCTTTAATACAAAGGAAAAGCGTTAAAGTTCATTGTGTCAGTCAGTCGAGAGTAAGATAGCCTATCCCAAGTCGCCTTTAATACAAAGGAAAAGCGTTAAAGTTCATTGTGTCAGTCAGTCGAGAGTAAGATAGCCTATCCCAACAAGTCGCCTTTAATACAAAGAAAAAGCGTTAAAGTTCATTGTGTCAGTCAGTCGAGAGTAAGATAGCCTATCCCAACAAGTCGCCTTTAATACAAAGGAAACGCGTTAAAGTTCATTGTGTCAGTCAGTCGAGAGTAAGATAGCCTATCCCAACAAGTCGCCTTTAATACAAAGGAAAAGTGTTAAAGTTCATTGTGTCAGTCAGTCGAGAGTAAGATAGCCTATCCCAACAAGTCGCCTTTAATACAAAGAAAAAGCGTTAAAGTTCATTGTGTCAGTCAGTCGAGAGTAAGATAGCCTATCCCAACAAGTCGCCTTTAATACAAAGAAAAAGCGTTAAAGTTCATTGTGTCAGTCAGTCGAGAGTAAGATAGCCTATCCCAAGTCGCCTTTAATACAAAAGAAAAGTGTTAAAGTTCATTGTGTCAGTCAGACGAGAGTAAGATAGCCTATCCCAACAAGTCGCCTTTAATACAAAGGAAAAGTGTTAAAGTTCATTGTGTCAGTCAGTCGAGAGTAAGATAGCCTATCCCAAGTCGCCTTTAATACAAAGGAAAAGCGTTAAAGTTCATTGTGTCAGTCAGTCGAGAGTAAGATAGCCTATCCCAAGTCGCCTTTAATACAAAGGAAAAGCGTTAAAGTTCATTGTGTCAGTCAGACGAGAGTAAGATAGCCTATCCCAACAAGTCGCCTTTAATACAAAGGAAAAGTGTTAAAGTTCATTGTGTCAGTCAGACGAGAGTAAGATAGCCTATCCCAAGTCGCCTTTAATACAAAGGAAAAGTGTTAAAGTTCATTGTGTCAGTCAGACGAGAGTAAGATAGCCTATCCCAACAAGTCGCCTTTAATACAAAGGAAAAGTGTTAAAGTTCATTGTGTCAGTCAGTCGAGAGTAAGATAGCCTATCCCAAGTCGCCTTTAATACAAAGGAAAAGCGATAAAGTTCATTGTGTCAGTCAGTCGAGAGTAAGATAGCCTATCCCAAGTCGCCTTTAATACAAAGGAAAAGCGTTAAAGTTCATTGTGTCAGTCAGTCGAGAGTAAGATAGCCTATCCCAACAAGTCGCCTTTAATACAAAGGAAAAGCGTTAAAGTTCATTGTGTCAGTCAGTCGAGAGTAAGATAGCCTATCCCAAGTCGCCTTTAATACAAAGGAAAAGCGTTAAAGTTCATTGTGTCAGTCAGTCGAGAGTAAGATAGCCTATCCCAAGTCGCCTTTAATACAAAGGAAAAGCGTTAAAGTTCATTGTGTCAGTCAGTCGAGAGTAAGATAGCCTATCCCAACAAGTCGCCTTTAATACAAAGAAAAAGCGTTAAAGTTCATTGTGTCAGTCAGTCGAGAGTAAGATAGCCTATCCCAACAAGTCGCCTTTAATACAAAGGAAAAGCGTTAAAGTTCATTGTGTCAGTCAGTCGAGAGTAAGATAGCCTATCCCAACAAGTCGCCTTTAATACAAAGGAAAAGCGTTAAAGTTCATTGTGTCAGTCAGACGAGAGTAAGATAGCCTATCCCAACAAGTCGCCTTTAATACAAAGGAAAAGTGTTAAAGTTCATTGTGTCAGTCAGTCGAGAGTAAGATAGCCTATCCCAAGTCGCCTTTAATACAAAGGAAAAGCGTTAAAGTTCATTGTGTCAGTCAGACGAGAGTAAGATAGCCTATCCCAACAAGTCGCATTTAATACAAAGGAAAAGCGTTAAAGTTCATTGTGTCAGTCAGACGAGAGTAAGATAGCCTATCCCAACAAGTCGCCTTTAATACAAAGGAAAAGCGTTAAAGTTCATTGTGTCAGTCAGTCGAGAGTAAGATAGCCTATCCCAACAAGTCGCCTTTAATACAAAGAAAACGCGTTAAAGTTCATTGTGTCAGTCAGTCGAGAGTAAGATAGCCTATCCCAAGTCGCCTTTAATACAAAGGAAAAGCGTTAAAGTTCATTGTGTCAGTCAGTCGAGAGTAAGATAGCCTATCCCAACAAGTCGCCTTTAATACAAAGGAAACGCGTTAAAGTTCATTGTGTCAGTCAGTCGAGAGTAAGATAGCCTATCCCAACAAGTCGCCTTTAATACAAAGGAAACGCGTTAAAGTTCATTGTGTCAGTCAGTCGAGAGTAAGATAGCCTATCCCAACAAGTCGCCTTTAATACAAAGAAAAAGTGTTAAAGTTCATTGTGTCAGTCAGTCGAGAGTAAGATAGCCTATCCCAAGTCGCCTTTAATACAAAGGAAAAGCGTTAAAGTTCATTGTGTCAGTCAGTCGAGAGTAAGATAGCCTATCCCAACAAGTCGCCTTTAATACAAAGGAAAAGCGTTAAAGTTCATTGTGTCAGTCAGTCGAGAGTAAGATAGCCTATCCCAACAAGTCGCCTTTAATACAAAGGAAAAGCGTTAAAGTTCATTGTGTCAGTCAGTCGAGAATAAGATAGCCTATCCCAACAAGTCGCCTTTAATACAAAGGAAAAGCGTTAAAGTTCATTGTGTCAGTCAGACGAGAGTAAGATAGCCTATCCCAACAAGTCGCCTTTAATTCAAAGGAAAAGCGTTAAAGTTCATTGTGTCAGTCAGACGAGAGTAAGATAGCCTATCCCAACAAGTCGCCTTTAATACAAAGGAAAAGCGTTAAAGTTCATTGTGTCAGTCAGTCGAGAGTAAGATAGCCTATCCTAAGTCGCCTTTAATACAAAAGAAAAGTGTTAAAGTTCATTGTGTCAGTCAGACGAGAGTAAGATAGCCTATCCCAACAAGTCGCCTTTAATACAAAGGAAAAGTGTTAAAGTTCATTGTGTCAGTCAGTCGAGAGTAAGATAGCCTATCCCAAGTCGCCTTTAATACAAAGGAAAAGCGTTAAAGTTCATTGTGTCAGTCAGTCGAGAGTAAGATAGCCTATCCCAAGTCGCCTTTAATACAAAGGAAAAGCGTTAAAGTTCATTGTGTCAGTCAGACGAGAGTAAGATAGCCTATCCCAACAAGTCGCCTTTAATACAAAGGAAAAGTGTTAAAGTTCATTGTGTCAGTCAGACGAGAGTAAGATAGCCTATCCTAAGTCGCCTTTAATACAAAGGAAAAGTGTTAAAGTTCATTGTGTCAGTCAGACGAGAGTAAGATAGCCTATCCCAACAAGTCGCCTTTAATACAAAGGAAAAGTGTTAAAGTTCATTGTGTCAGTCAGTCGAGAGTAAGATAGCCTATCCCAAGTCGCCTTTAATACAAAGGAAAAGCGATAAAGTTCATTGTGTCAGTCAGTCGAGAGTAAGATAGCCTATCCCAAGTCGCCTTTAATACAAAGGAAAAGCGTTAAAGTTCATTGTGTCAGTCAGTCGAGAGTAAGATAGCCTATCCCAACAAGTCGCCTTTAATACAAAGGAAAAGCGTTAAAGTTCATTGTGTCAGTCAGTCGAGAGTAAGATAGCCTATCCCAAGTCGCCTTTAATACAAAGGAAAAGCGTTAAAGTTCATTGTGTCAGTCAGTCGAGAGTAAGATAGCCTATCCCAAGTCGCCTTTAATACAAAGGAAAAGCGTTAAAGTTCATTGTGTCAGTCAGTCGAGAGTAAGATAGCCTATCCCAACAAGTCGCCTTTAATACAAAGAAAAAGCGTTAAAGTTCATTGTGTCAGTCAGTCGGTCGAGAGTAAGATAGCCTATCCCAACAAGTCGCCTTTAATACAAAGGAAACGCGTTAAAGTTCATTGTGTCAGTCAGTCGAGAGTAAGATAGCCTATCCCAACAAGTCGCCTTTAATACAAAGGAAAAGTGTTAAAGTTCATTGTGTCAGTCAGTCGAGAGTAAGATAGCCTATCCCAACAAGTCGCCTTTAATACAAAGAAAAAGCGTTAAAGTTCATTGTGTCAGTCAGTCGAGAGTAAGATAGCCTATCCCAACAAGTCGCCTTTAATACAAAGAAAAAGCGTTAAAGTTCATTGTGTCAGTCAGTCGAGAGTAAGATAGCCTATCCCAAGTCGCCTTTAATACAAAAGAAAAGTGTTAAAGTTCATTGTGTCAGTCAGACGAGAGTAAGATAGCCTATCCCAACAAGTCGCCTTTAATACAAAGGAAAAGTGTTAAAGTTCATTGTGTCAGTCAGTCGAGAGTAAGATAGCCTATCCCAAGTCGCCTTTAATACAAAGGAAAAGCGTTAAAGTTCATTGTGTCAGTCAGTCGAGAGTAAGATAGCCTATCCTAAGTCGCCTTTAATACAAAGGAAAAGCGTTAAAGTTCATTGTGTCAGTCAGACGAGAGTAAGATAGCCTATCCCAACAAGTCGCCTTTAATACAAAGGAAAAGTGTTAAAGTTCATTGTGTCAGTCAGACGAGAGTAAGATAGCCTATCCCAAGTCGCCTTTAATACAAAGGAAAAGTGTTAAAGTTCATTGTGTCAGTCAGACGAGAGTAAGATAGCCTATCCCAACAAGTCGCCTTTAATACAAAGGAAAAGTGTTAAAGTTCATTGTGTCAGTCAGTCGAGAGTAAGATAGCCTATCCCAAGTCGCCTTTAATACAAAGGAAAAGCGATAAAGTTCATTGTGTCAGTCAGTCGAGAGTAAGATAGCCTATCCCAAGTCGCCTTTAATACAAAGGAAAAGCGTTAAAGTTCATTGTGTCAGTCAGTCGAGAGTAAGATAGCCTATCCCAACAAGTCGCCTTTAATACAAAGGAAAAGCGTTAAAGTTCATTGTGTCAGTCAGTCGAGAGTAAGATAGCCTATCCCAAGTCGCCTTTAATACAAAGGAAAAGCGTTAAAGTTCATTGTGTCAGTCAGTCGAGAGTAAGATAGCCTATCCTAAGTCGCCTTTAATACAAAGGAAAAGCGTTAAAGTTCATTGTGTCAGTCAGTCGAGAGTAAGATAGCCTATCCCAACAAGTCGCCTTTAATACAAAGAAAAAGCGTTAAAGTTCATTGTGTCAGTCAGTCGAGAGTAAGATAGCCTATCCCAACAAGTCGCCTTTAATACAAAGGAAACGCGTTAAAGTTCATTGTGTCAGTCAGTCGAGAGTAAGATAGCCTATCCCAACAAGTCGCCTTTAATACAAAGGAAAAGTGTTAAAGTTCATTGTGTCAGTCAGTCGAGAGTAAGATAGCCTATCCCAACAAGTCGCCTTTAATACAAAGAAAAAGCGTTAAAGTTCATTGTGTCAGTCAGTCGAGAGTAAGATAGCCTATAACAATAGGTTGCGTTTTTAATTTATTCGGTCTGAAGTCATACTTTTCAGCCCACACATAAGCGCTATTAATAAGTGTATTGAAGAAGTCACCAGTCGGACAAAACTGCTTCCTTCCGGACAAAGAAATCCGTTACGTAGGTATTGTGACAGCCCAATGCTCTACATTTTTTTTAACCATTATTATATGATTAACACAATTGAATGCATTCGAAAAATCAAATAACGTTATTAAGGGGCGAAGTTAGGGCAACTACTTGTTGTTAAGTTGAAGATTCCGTAGGCCTAAGTTTGTAATGTTGTACTTGTGTTGCTTAGGCTAATATGTAATATTGTCAGTTGCTTTATTTAAACTTGAAACAAACATGCGTTTATACAATATAATGTATAAACAATGAGGCCTAATCAAGATCTGGCATCGCGATAGATTTAGAAATTTTACTCTTAAAATGTTTTTTTATCGTTTTATTAGTATTTTGTAAATAATTTGTTCGATGTGATTTTTGAAACATGAAAATATTTTTTTTTTATTTTTTGGAACAACACAGAAGTTCCCGATATATACATATATATTATAGGCTATATCGTATGTACTTAATATATGTCTAGACCCTATCGTGTAAGGTCTACAACCGAACTTACCGTAGCCTAATAGCCTGTAAGTCTTGACACGATAAGGTTACTAGGATTATACATTTATTAATCGCTGAATTCAAAGTTTAATTTCCAAAAAGTTTTACGGAAGTTCCTAACATTATCGACTGATCCTACGAACATAGCAGTTTCTTAAAGTTTAGGCCTAACACCGCGTACAGTTTCTAACCTTAAATTTATAGGTTATTGTTTTAAAAGAATCGTATTTAGCTCCTAAACTTTCGAATAAAAATAGAAGCTTGCTTAACCCGTACAGAGTAATGCCTTATCACCTTACAAGGAACAATTGAATACGTGTATCGGTAGGTAAATGTATGTATTTCATTTTCTTTGTTTATGAATCTAGTGTAACTCTTTTTCTTCTGTTTATGAATCTTGTGTAACTCTTTTTCTTCTGTTTATGAATCTTGTGTAACTCTTTTTCTTCTGTTTATGAATCTTGTGTAACTCTTTTTCTTCTGTTTATGAATCTTGTGTACCTCTTTTTCTTTGTTTATGAATCTTGTGTAACTCTTTTTCTTCTGTTTATGAATCTTGTGTAACTCTTTTTCTTCTGTTTATGAATCTTGTGTAACTCTTTTTCTTTGTTTATGAATCTAGTGTACCTCTTTTTCTTTGTTTATGAATCTTGTGTAACTCTTTTTCTTCTGTTTATGAATCTTGTGTAACTCTTTTTCTTCTGTTTATGAATCTTGTGTACCTCTTTTTCTTTGTTTATGAATCTTGTGTAACTCTTTTTCTTCTGTTTATGAATCTTGTGTAACTCTTTTTTCTTCTGTTTATGAATCTTGTGTAACTCTTTTTCTTTGTTTATGAATCTAGTGTACCTCTTTTTCTTTGTTTATGAATCTTGTGTAACTCTTTTTCTTCTGTTTATGAATCTTGTGTAACTCTTTTTCTTCTGTTTATGAATCTTGTGTAACTCTTTTTCTTCTGTTTATGAATCTTGTGTAACTCTTTTTCTTTGTTTATGAATCTTGTGTAACTCTTTTTCTTCTGTTTATGAATCTTGTGTAACTCTTTTTCTTTGTTTATGAATCTTGTGTAACTCTTTTTCTTCTGTTTATGAATCTTGTGTAACTCTTTTTCTTTGTTTATGAATCTAGTGTAACTCTTTTTCTTCTGTTTATGAATCTTGTGTAACTCTTTTTCTTTGTTTATGAATCTTGTGTAACTCTTTTTCTTCTGTTTATGAATCTTGTGTAACTCTTTTTCTTCTGTTTATGAATCTAGTGTAACTCTTTTTCTTCTGTTTATGAATCTTGTGTAACTCTTTTTCTTTGTTTATGAATCTTGTGTAACTCTTTTTCTTCTGTTTATGAATCTTGTGTAACTCTTTTTCTTCTGTTTATGAATCTAGTGTAACTCTTTTTCTTCTGTTTATGAATCTTGTGTAACTCTTTTTCTTCTGTTTATGAATCTTGTGTAACTCTTTTTCTTCTGTTTATGAATCTTGTGTAACTCTTTTTCTTCTGTTTATGAATCTTGTGTAACTCTTTTTCTTCTGTTTATGAATCTTGTGTAACTCTTTTTCTTTGTTTATGAATCTTGTGTAACTCTTTTTCTTCTGTTTATGAATCTTGTGTAACTCTTTTTCTTTGTTTATGAATCTTGTGTAACTCTTTTTCTTCTGTTTATGAATCTTGTGTAACTCTTTTTCTTTGTTTATGAATCTAGTGTAACTCTTTTTCTTCTGTTTATGAATCTTGTGTAACTCTTTTTCTTTGTTTATGAATCTTGTGTAACTCTTTTTCTTCTGTTTATGAATCTTGTGTAACTCTTTTTCTTCTGTTTATGAATCTAGTGTAACTCTTTTTCTTCTGTTTATGAATCTTGTGTAACTCTTTTTCTTTGTTTATGAATCTTGTGTAACTCTTTTTCTTCTGTTTATGAATCTTGTGTAACTCTTTTTCTTCTGTTTATGAATCTAGTGTAACTCTTTTTCTTCTGTTTATGAATCTTGTGTAACTCTTTTTCTTCTGTTTATGAATCTTGTGTAACTCTTTTTCTTCTGTTTATGAATCTTGTGTAACTCTTTTTCTTCTGTTTATGAATCTTGTGTAACTCTTTTTCTTCTGTTTATGAATCTTGTGTACCTCTTTTTCTTTGTTTATGAATCTTGTGTAACTCTTTTTCTTTGTTTATGAATCTTGTGTAACTCTTTTTCTTCTGTTTATGAATCTTGTGTAATTCTTTTTCTTTGTTTATGAATCTTGTGTAACTCTTTTTCTTCTGTTTATGAATCTTGTGTAACTCTTTTTCTTTGTTTATGAATCTAGTGTAACTCTTTTTCTTCTGTTTATGAATCTTGTGTAACTCTTTTTCTTTGTTTATGAATCTTGTGTAACTCTTTTTCTTCTGTTTATGAATCTTGTGTAACTCTTTTTCTTCTGTTTATGAATCTAGTGTAATTCTTTTTCTTCTGTTTTTGTTATTCGGACTTTTTTCTTCTTCTTTTACCGTGAAATGACCGATCGAATGAAAGAAGGGATATGTACGATGAACAAACGATAAACATAAAAGTAGCAGAGTCGATAAGGTTACACCCAGTAACGGTAAGTAACGGGTAAATACGGCATATCGTTATGTCATTTGGGATCTGTGCTTAAGTCGATATTTTCAGGTAACATCTAGGATCTGTTATATCGGAATTAACTAATTTTTTTGGCGCATGTTTTTTTCGAAACGAAAGTGAGGCCCAATACCGCAAAATATTTTTCAAAAAGAGTTACCGGTAAATTTCACGCTAAACATTAAAAAGCTAGCCGCCTCGGTGGCCTAGTGGATAGCATAGTAGGCTTTCACCCCGAGGACCCGGGTTCGATTCCCGGCCAGGGCTTGGCATTTTCATACGCTATAAATCATCCCATCGTCTGCATTAGTCCAAGTGTGCACAATAGTCGGACGTTAAAAAAAAATATATATATTAAAAAGCTACGGATGTTTTCAAAACCAATGGAAATTTTATAAAAGATTTAATGCAAAGAAATTGGTTCGATTGAATAAAAAATTGCCTAACTAACAATCACAAAACTTCCACCGCGTCAAGTTCTGAAAGGGGAGAATTCGTATAATACATTATTGAAGAACTGTCGATATATAAATAAATATATATATATATATATATATATATATATATAAGCCGCCTTGGTGGCCTAGCTGATAGCGTACTAGGCTTTCACCCCGAGAACCCGGGTTCGATTCCCGGCCAGGGCTTGGCATTTTCATACGCTATAAATCATCTCATCGTCTGCATTAGCCCAAGTGTGCACAATAGTCGGACGTTAAATACCAAATAAATAAATAAATTAATTTAAAATATACATAGGGCCTATATAATTTTAAAGGCGAAAAGCACATTGAGGCTATTATCACCGCCCTAGATGTAACTGTGAGTGTAACGCGTTAAAGTCACAAGTGTAGTGTTGTAAGTGTAAGTGTGTGTTAGACTCGGGTACCGCGAGGTACGTCTAAATCCTCTCAATAGGTGCAGCTAGGGATAGACTGTCGACAAGCACTGGAAAGCGTGCTCACTGTACCGTACAGTACAGGTATAGGCCTCTGACAAAATTGTCGCTTTAGTATCCCAATTATGTTCCTCCGTTTTGTCGGGCGAGTTACCTGTATGTTTATCGCTATACCTGGAAATAGTATCGCGTGTCTTTATCTCTGTCGCTCACTCGTGTTTGTCTTTTTCCTTCAAGACGGTTTCAGTGTTGGGCGCCTGTCTGCACTTAATGCGAACACCCGCCTGTCGGTAATAAGTAAATAGACTTAGGCCTACGTCTAAAAGCTCAGCAGGAATTATAATTAACAATTTCTAATCGTCCTAACCTGTACTTAGAAAAGAATAGTTTCACAAACCGTTGTTTTTAAAACTGAGTGTGTAACTTAGTACTAATTTAGTAAATATATTTTACAATTTCTAATCGTCCTAACCTGTACTTAGAAAAGAATAGTTTCACAAACCGTTGTTTTTAAAACTGAGTGTGTAACTTAGTACTAATTTAGTAAATATATTTAACAATTTCTAATCGTCCTAACCTGTACTTAGAAAAGAATAGTTTCACAAACCGTTGTTTTTAAAACTGAGTGTGTAACTTAGTACTAATTTAGTAAATATATTTAACAATTTCTAATCGTCCTAACCTGTACTTAGAAAAGAATAGTTTCACAAACCGTTGTTTTTAAAACTGAGTGTGTAACTTAGTACTAATTTAGTAAATATATTTTACAATTTCTAATCGTCCTAACCTGTACTTAGAAAAGAATAGTTTCACAAACCGTTGTTTTTTTAAACTGAGTGTGTAACTTAGTACTAATTTAGTAAATATATTTAACAATTTCTAATCGTCCTAACCTGTACTTAGAAAAGAATAGTTTCACAAACCGTTGTTTTTAAAACTGAGTGTGTAACTTAGTACTAATTTAGTAAATATATTTAACAATTTCTAATCGTCCTAACCTGTACTTAGAAAAGAATAGTTTCACAAACCGTTGTTTTTAAAACTGAGTGTGTAACTTAGTACTAATTTAGTAAATATATTTTACAATTTCTAATCGTCCTAACCTGTACTTAGAAAAGAATAGTTTCACAAACCGTTGTTTTTAAAACTGAGTGTGTAACTTAGTACTAATTTAGTAAATATATTTAACAATTTCTAATCGTCCTAACCTGTACTTAGAAAAGAATAGTTTCACAAACCGTTGTTTTTAAAACTGAGTGTGTAACTTAGTACTAATTTAGTAAATATATTTTACAATTTCTAATCGTCCTAACCTGTACTTAGAAAAGAATAGTTTCACAAACCGTTGTTTTTAAAACTGAGTGTGTAACTTAGTACTAATTTAGTAAATATATTTAACAATTTCTAATCGTCCTAACCTGTACTTAGAAAAGAATAGTTTCACAAACCGTTGTTTTTAAAACTGAGTGTGTAACTTAGTACTAATTTAGTAAATATATTTAACAATTTCTAATCGTCCTAACCTGTACTTAGAAAAGAATAGTTTCACAAACCGTTGTTTTTAAAACTGAGTGTGTAACTTAGTACTAATTTAGTAAATATATTTTACAATTTCTAATCGTCCTAACCTGTACTTAGAAAAGAATAGTTTCACAAACCGTTGTTTTTTTAAACTGAGTGTGTAACTTAGTACTAATTTAGTAAATATATTTAACAATTTCTAATCGTCCTAACCTGTACTTAGAAAAGAATAGTTTCACAAACCGTTGTTTTTAAAACTGAGTGTGTAACTTAGTACTAATTTAATAAATATATTTTACAATTTCTTAATCGTCCTAGCCTGTACTTAGAAAAGAATAGTTCAACAAACCGTTGTTTTCAAAACAGAGTGTAACTGATCCCACCTTATCTGGTTTGCGATACTCCAGTCTCTCTTATTAGTTTTTCTGTATTGGTTATGTAACCCTCGCTCCCTTCCTGTATTTCTGACCATTGATTCGGGAAATTGTTCCCTGAGTAAAACTCCTAAAGTGTCCTGCCCAGTTGTTGTATACTCCCCTTTAGAAGCTATGAGGTATCCAATGGGGTTCAAAGGATGGGAGACCAGGACCTTGTTAAGTACGGTTAACCTCCTCACAGAACTTTTGCCACAAATCTCATGTTGTCCTTTTTAACGCCTTGTTATGCTCGGTTAGGGCTCAGCTGTAGGCCTCCCACATAACATATCGCTTGACCGAATCAAATAACCTCCTAATCTGTTCTTTTTGCTCAGAAAGTGCCTGAGTCCAACATTTCACATTAACCCAGTCACCTTCCTACCTTCCTTGTAGGAGAACAATTCTATCTCCAACCATCTTCCAGCTGCGTACTAATTCATGCGAATTACTATCGGCCTCCTAGGATCCCGAAGACCAGTCCTAACACTCTATTCATAGGCCCCCCCCTTATTTGGTATTCTTGGAATTCGTGACTATGTGTCTATGATCCGACATAAGGCTCCGACACAAGCACCACATACGCACAAAGGCACCATACCAACACAGTATAGACGCCATTGATTCTCTGAATAAGATCTAAAACCTCACTTCTTGCCTTTATTACAAATATTTGTGTATAACCTTTACTAAAAATATAACGTTTAGATGCTACGGTAAAGGAAATTATTTGCTCCCCTCACACTGTTTGGTGTGTATTGATATCTGCTCCAACGAGAGATGGATGGCCCTCACTGCAGTGATCCACGACCCTCCGGAAACTGGTGGTCGTTAAGCTGTCAATGTCTTCAAATGGGAAGTATGCGAAGATCAGTAAAACCCTTCTGCTCCTACATCCACACGTAATTCGGTATTGATTACCGTACAACATAAAGAACACAACACTAGTATCTGAATATTATTCCTAACTAAGCAGGTCCTAGGTCTACAACCAGTGCTGATATGCAGCCTCCTGTCAACCGACGTCAGTTCACCCTGCTCAACCAGCCTCGGCACTCTGCTGCGATTCTACAACCCAGTTTCCTCCTCACACAGATTCTAACCCCTCCAGGTCCATTTCCGTAAAGCGTCCAGGGTTTTGAGTTTCAAGTACTTCAATTCGTTCAAATTCCATTTAAGATTTCTTATGGTAGTCGGTATGATGTTTTAATGGGCTTTCATGGGGGGGGGGTGTCGATCGATAATTTTACTTCCATTAAGGCTAAGGTATTACTGGAGTAATTTTGTTAATAAATAAGTGGCCCTATTAATGATAAGATGCTCCTGCTGGGCTGTAGGCGCTTCAAAGTATATAGCTAAATGTCTTGTGAACATTGTCAAAAGTATATTTTCAAATCTCTCTTTTTTCTTTTGATTAGGCCTATACTAAAATTTCCAAAATTTTATTTTTGATTCTCACCACTTTTCCTTTGTTATATTAGTACAGCCAACTCTATAAGAATTTTCGTTTTCAAGTTATGGATACCTCAAAACCGGTACTCATCACCTTCTGTGTATAATCTCAGAGGCTGCGTGGGTCACTTGCCGGAGCGGTATGCTGCGCATTTCTTGATATTTGAAAATAAGATGTCTACAGTAAAATTGTCAACCTATAGATTTGTCAAAATATTGCCCTTAGGCTACAACAATTTGTACAACAACTTTGACAAACACCCTTTTAAATAAGTGTTCAAACAATTTTTTTAAAACTCGTTTTTAAATTTCCTCCTCAATTTCTATCGAATAAATATTAAATTAACACACGTTTGGGCTACAATAGGTATGATTAAGAAGTTTACATTAGTGTGTCAGCTGTTTGAAAATATTATGCTTTACGTCGTGATGGTTTGCCCCCACATCTTGATATGTCCTACATCTTGATGATTAGATCCTACGTTGTGACGGTCATGCCCTACGTGTTGATGATTAGATCCTACGTCGTGACGGTCATGTCTTACATCTTGATGATTAGACTCTACGTTGTGACGGTTATGCCCAATGTCTTGATGATTAGACACTACGTTGTGACGGTCATGTCTTACGTCTTGATGATTAGATCCTACGTCGTGACGGTAATGTCTTACGTCTTGATGATTAGACTCTACGTTGTGACGGTTATGCCCAATGTCTTGATGATTAGACACTACGTTGTGACGGTCATGTCTTACGTCTTGATGATTAGATCCTACGTCGTGACGGTAATGTCTTACGTCTTGATGATTTGACTCTATGTTGTGACGGTTATGCCCTATGTCTTGATGATTAGATCCTACGTCGTGACGGTTATGTCCTATGGGTTGATGATTAGACCCTACGTAGTGACGGTCATGCCCTACGTGTTGATGATTAGACCCTACGTCGTGACGGTCATGTCTTACGTCTTGATGATTTGACTCTATGTTGTGACGGTTATGCCCTATGTCTTGATGATTAGATCCTACGTCGTGACGGTTATGTCCTATGGGTTGATGATTAGACCCTACGTAGTGACGGTCATGCCCTACGTGTTGATGATTAGATCCTACGTCGTAACGGTCATGTCTTACGTCTTGATGATTTGACTCTATGTTGTGACGGTTATGCCCTATGTCTTGATGATTAGATCCTACGTCGTGACGGTCATGTCTTACGTCTTGATGATTAGACTCTACGTTGTGACGGTTATGCCCTATGTCTTGATGATTAGATCCTATGTCGTGACGGTTATGTCCTATGGGTTGATGATTAGACCCTACGTAGTGACGGTCATGCCCTACGTGTTGATGATTAGACCCTACGTCGTGACGGTTATGTCCTACGTCATGATGATTTGACCCTACGTCGTGACGGTTATGCCCTATGTGTTGATGATTAGACCCTACGTCATGACGGTTATGTCCTATGTGTTGATGATTAGACCCTACGTCATGACGGTTATGTCCTATGTGTTGATGATTAGACCCTACGTCGTGACGGTTATGTCCTATGTGTTGATGATTAGACCCTACGTCATGACGGTTATGTCCTATGTGTTGATGATTAGACCCTACGTCATGACGGTTATGTCCTATGTGTTGATGATTAGACCCTACGTCGTGACGGTTATGTCCTATGTGTTGATGATTAGACCCTACGTCATGACGGTTATGTCCTATGTGTTGATGATTAGACCCTACGTCATGACGGTTATGTCCTATGTGTTGATGATTAGACCCTACGTCGTGACGGTTATGTCCTATGTGTTGATGATTAGACCCTACGTCGTGACGGTTATGTCCTATGTGTTGATGATTAGACCCTACGTCATGACGGTTATGTCCTATGTGTTGATGATTAGACCCTACGTCATGACGGTTATGTCCTATGTGTTGATGATTAGACCCTACGTCATGACGGTTATGTCCTATGTGTTGATGATTAGACCATACGTCGTGACGGTTATTTCCTATGTCTTGATAATTAGACCCTACGTCGTGATGGTTAGACATACGTCTTGATTGTTATTCCCTACGTCGTGACGGTCATGTACTATGTCTTGATGATTAGACCCTACGTCGTAACGGTTAGACATACGTCTTGATTGTTATTTCCTACGTCGTGGCAGTTATGATACATTGTGACGGATATCACACGTTCTGCCGGTTATGCCACATCGTGACGCTTGTGCCCTACGTCGTGACGGTCATGTACTATGTCTTGATGATTAGACCCTACGTCGTAACGGTTAGACATACGTCTTGATTGTTATTTCCTACGTCGTGGCAGTTATGATACATTGTGACGGATATCACACGTTCTGCCGGTTATGCCACATCGTGACGCTTGTGCCCTACGAAGAAAGGATAGGCCTGATAGGCTGGACAAAAAACGAATTCGTCGCCGTTACGCTGCGTAACGTAGTTTAAAAAGGCGACAATTTAAGGCACGATTAAATCCCTACTGCCTATCTTTGCCAAAGCTCGATGGCCATAAATTATTCATTAGCTCGGTGTCGACAAGGCGATACCGCGGTTTCCAGAGGAACTAATTACAAAACAAATTAACGAATGCCGTCGACGCCCCCTCCACGCTCTGACAAATTGCGATTACGCGCGAAGAAGCATCGCGTAAATGATCAATTACGCGCCGAAAACGTTTGCAATAGTATAATTTCAAATGTGCGCAATTAAAAAACTTTATCAGTTGTCGATAAAGGCTCATTTAGCGGGTAATAGTAGCCTACTATCGGAACCGTAAGCGGAGGTCATTAAGTAGGCTCTACGTCTACGGGTACCGGCAATAAATGTATTCTAGTTAAATTGGATAGCGAGTGTCGTGTCGATGGCCTACACAATGACACAAATCTAGGTTTACAACTGTTGCCTCGGCGATAAGGCATAACTCTTAAAATCATTATTTTCATAGTTTTATTCGGATCGTTGTTGTTAAAAATTTGTTTGAAATGTTTCTCTAAAACTAAAAAATGAAAATTTAAATAAATGAAATCACATGAAGTTATTTAGCCGCCTCGGTGACCTAGTGGATAGCGCACTAGGCTTTCACCCCGAGGATCCGGGTTCGATTCCCGGCCAGGGCTTGGCATTTTCATACGCTATAAAATCATCCCACCGTCTGCATTAGCCCAAGTGTGCACAATAGTCGGACGTTAAACACCAAAAAAAAAAAAAAAAAAAAAAAAAATTGCATTTATAGTGTTAGTCGCTTGTTATAATGCACTACTGATATTAAATAAAATGGGCACATGTATGGTCTATTGTATCATAACGTAAGAATCAACCTTGTAAAACACACCTACTGTTACAATAGGAAGCTGGGCTTGTAGTACAAACGTGTTTAATCAATAATTTTAATATTTATTAATTAACTTAATTATATACAATATATTAGCTGTGTTTGTTCTTATTTTAAGGCGAAAAGGACATTGAGGCTATTATCGCATCCCTAAATGTAAGTGTGAGTGTAAAGAGTTAAGTCGTAAGTGTAAGCGTGTGTTAGACTCGGGTACCGCGAGGGACGTATAAATCCTCTCAATGGGAAACCATCACAATAAGACATATATTGCTCGATTGTGATGGTTTTTCAAAATGTGCGTTTTATGTGTGGTCTGAGCAACTGTTTGCAGACGATGTTGGGAGATAGTGCCTCGGCCGTTGACCGGGTTCTAGACTTCCTTCATCGTCTGAATGTTTTAAATAAAATTTAATTTATTGTATTTGTAATTTCTTGTGTTATTTTATTTATTTATTTTATTTAAAAACTTTATCTCTGTTATGTTTTGCATACTTTTACGAATTGTTATTAAATTTTATTCATTATTTATTGTTATTTAGTTCTTAAGTGTAATATATCTATAATTGTTATCTAAATTTTTAATTTATTTTTATTGTTATAGTTTGTTGTTGTTGTTTTTTTTTTCTTAAGTAAAATTTCGTTTAATTTTCTTTGTAAATACTTTCATTCTTCGTGACGGCGATGATAACCTGAACGGTTTTTCGCCGGAAAAAAAAAATAAAAATAAAATAAATCCTCTCAATATATGCAGCAAGTCTGCACCCCCTGCGTGTGCAAGTAGCTTTGCAACGGCAATTTTCAGGGAAGAAAAAAACAGAAACTTTTGTTATAAAAAGCAAGTTATTGTTATTGCTACATATAGTAATTTATCCAGCAAAATAACAGTCAGATTGTTGAGCTAAGGCCCTGAATACCCACCACCGCCTTTGGCATTAAGATACTGTAACCGGAAAAATGATACTTAACACGAAGAGGTAATTAGTAATTAGTAAGCACTGTCAGTTGCCCTGGACGTAATCGGTTACTTTCAAACTTTAAGGCAGCCTACTGCCATATTTATAACTTCAATGGCTTCAGCTTGCCGGCGATGAATGAGTCATTACGTGTTATTTTTATAAAAGTATAGACAGATTACCTTTAGGGGACTGGATTTTGGAAAATGTTGAAATAGGTCTGCATCTGTTTTAAAGTACTACACTAGAACTGTGTGACCAACAGTTACGTATTACTTTCTTTAATGTTTCTTGAAAGTTTCCGTTTTTCAAGAATAATATGATCATACAAATATTTGGTGTTATCAAAAATTGCATAGGCCCTAACGTTTTTGTGAAAATCAGAATCTCGGTCGGGTCGGTTGTGCGTACTTCTGAAACGAAGTAAGGCTTGTAAGAAGGAGGTTAGTTCCGTTCAAAGAAAATACAACAGACGGGTCACGTGTGTAGCCTAGGTGTAGGCCTAATGCAATTATGTGAATTAAAAGTGAAATTCCGTTACTATTTTTCTAACTTCCGTTCTGTTTTTATTGTGCACAAAGTTCGATTTTCAAAAAATCGACAACAGAAAACAATGTTTGAGAACGCCAAAATTATTTTTACCATTTAGCCTTTAGCGAAAAAAGAGTAGTTTTAAAAAAGTAACAATTTTTTGCTATCATTAGTCATGCTGTTCTAGAGTTTTACCGCCTTCGATATCTAAAGACGATAAATCATGAGAATAGGAGAAAGGTTCAGGACAAGAGAAGGCTTTCAATACTGACGAGAGGAAAGGATAAGGACACACCTTACACTCTGACGCCGGTGCCGCGGTGCCGTGGTGCCGTGGAGCCTTCTCCTGACCCCGGCATTAAATTAATCCGTACTTAATTTAACACTTTAAGGCGATTTGTTAATCAAACTGATACATTGTCGTATCGCATGAGTGGAATAAGGCTCCTGCAACAATGTATTGAAACCAGGGCCTATAGGCTAGGACATACAAACACATCGGCGATACGCGGAGACATTCATAATACAATTATTTTGTAACAAAAATTAGAAAACCTTTTTCTCCCCCCCCCTTTAATTACGAAAAAGAAAAGTTTATGCCTCACAAAGCCGCTAAAAGTAGGCCTACTTCTAGTTAAGCGTAGGTATTGGGACTGAAATGGTTATAATTTGATAATGATGAAGTTATATACAGTATTCCTAAAGTTATAATGTTCACGTTATATATACTAATTTATTCCCAAACTTATAATGTTGAAGTTGTATAGACTACAGTATTCCCAAAGTTATAATATTGAAGTTACATACAGTATTCCAAAAGTTATAATGTTGAAGTTATTATACAGTATTCCCAAAGTTATAATACTGAAGTTATATACAGTATTCCCAAAGTTATAATGTTGAAGTTACATACAGTACTCCCAAAGTTATAATACTGAAGTTATATACAGTATTCCCAAAGTTATAATGTTGAAGTTAAATACAGTACTCCCAAAGTTATAATACTGAAGTTATATACAGTATTCCCAAAGTTATAATGTTGAAGTTAAATACAGTACTCCCAAAGTTATAATACTGAAGTTATATACAGTATTCCCAAAGTTATAATGTTGAAGTTACATACAGTACTCCCAAAGTTATAATACTGAAGTTATATACAGTATTCCCAAAGTTATAATGTTGAAGTTAAATACAGTACTCCCAAAGTTATAATACTGAACTTATATACAGTATTCCCAAAGTTATAATGTTGAAGTTACATACAGTACTCCCAAAGTTATAATACTGAAGTTATATACAGTATTCCCAAAGTTACAATGTTGAAGTTACATACAGTACTCCCAAAGTTATAATACTGAAGTTATATACAGTATTCCCAAAGTTATAATGTTGAAGTTAAATACAGTACTCCCAAAGTTATAATACTGAAGTTATATACAGTATTCCCAAAGTTATAATGTTGAAGTTAAATACAGTACTCCCAAAGTTATAATACTGAAGTTATATACAGTATTCCCAAAGTTATAATGTTGAAGTTACATACAGTACTCCCAAAGTTATAATACTGAAGTTATATACAGTATTCCCAAAGTTACAATGTTGAAGTTACATACAGTACTCCCAAAGTTATAATACTGAAGTTATATACAGTATTCCCAAAGTTATAATGTTGAAGTTAAATACAGTACTCCCAAAGTTATAATACTTAAGTTATATACAGTATTCCCAAAGTTATAATGTTGAAGTTACATACAGTACTCCCAGAGTTATAATACTGAAGTTATAATGTTCAAATTAAATACAGTACTCCCAAAGTTATAATACTTAAGTTATATACAGTATTCCCAAAGTTATAATGTTGAAGTTACATACAGTACTCCCAAAGTTATAATACTGAAGTTATATACAGTATTCCACTGAAGTTATATACAGTATTCAAAGTTATAATGTTGAAGTTACATACAGTACTCCCAAAGTTATAATACTGAAGTTATATACAGTATTCCCAAAGTTATAATGTTGAAGTTAAATACAGTACTCCCAAAGTTATAATACTGAAGTTATATACAGTATTCCCAAAGTTATAATGTTGAAGTTAAATACAGTACTCCCAAAGTTATAATACTGAAGTTATATACAGTATTCCCAAAGTTACAATGTTGAAGTTACATACAGTACTCCCAAAGTTATAATACTGAAGTTATATACAGTATTCCCAAAGTTATAATGTTGAAGTTAAATACAGTACTCCCAAAGTTATAATACTGAAGTTATATACAGTATTCCCAAAGTTATAATGTTGAAGTTAAATACAGTACTCCCAAAGTTATAATACTGAAGTTATATACAGTATTCCCAAAGTTATAATGTTGAAGTTACATACAGTACTCCCAAAGTTATAATACTGAAGTTATATACAGTATTCCCAAAGTTACAATGTTGAAGTTACATACAGTACTCCCAAAGTTATAATACTGAAGTTATATACAGTATTCCCAAAGTTATAATGTTGAAGTTAAATACAGTACTCCCAAAGTTATAATACTTAAGTTATATACAGTATTCCCAAAGTTATAATGTTGAAGTTACATACAGTACTCCCAGAGTTATAATACTGAAGTTATAATGTTCAAATTAAATACAGTACTCCCAAAGTTATAATACTTAAGTTATATACAGTATTCCCAAAGTTATAATGTTGAAGTTACATACAGTACTCCCAAAGTTATAATACTGAAGTTATATACAGTATTCCCAAAGTTACAATGTTGAAGTTACATACAGTACTCCCAAAGTTATAATACTGAAGTTATATACAGTATTCCCAAAGTTATAATGTTGAAGTTAAATACAGTACTCCCAAAGTTATAATACTGAAGTTATATACAGTATTCCCAAAGTTACAATGTTGAAGTTACATACAGTACTCCCAAAGTTATAATACTGAAGTTATATACAGTATTCCCAAAGTTATAATGTTGAAGTTAAATACAGTACTCCCAAAGTTATAATACTGAAGTTATATACAGTATTCCCAAAGTTATAATGTTGAAGTTAAATACAGTATCCCAAAGTTATAATACTGAAGTTATATACAGTATTCCCAAAGTTATAATGTTGAAGTTACATACAGTACTCCCAAAGTTATAATACTGAAGTTATATACAGTATTCCCAAGTTACAATGTTGAAGTTACATACAGTACTCCCAAAGTTATAATACTGAAGTTATATACAGTATTCCCAAAGTTATAATGTTTATATACAGTATTCCCAAAGTTATAATGTTGAAGTTACATACAGTACTCCCAGAGTTATAATACTGAAGTTATAATGTTCAAATTAAATACAGTACTCCCAAAGTTATAATACTTAAGTTATATACAGTATTCCCAAAGTTATAATGTTGAAGTTACATACAGTACTCCCAAAGTTATAATACTGAAGTTATATACAGTATTCCCAAAGTTACAATGTTGAAGTTACATACAGTACTCCCAAAGTTATAATACTGAAGTTATATACAGTATTCCCAAAGTTATAATGTTGAAGTTAAATACAGTACTCCCAAAGTTATAATACTGAAGTTATATACAGTATTCCCAAAGTTACAATGTTGAAGTTACATACAGTACTCCCAAAGTTATAATAGTGAAGTTATATACAGTATTCCAAAAGTTATAATGTTGAAGTTACATACAGTACTCCCAAAGTTATAATACTGAAGTTATATACAGTATTCCCAAAGTTACAATGTTGAAGTTACATACAGTACTCCCAAAGTTATAATAGTGAAGTTATATACAGTATTCCAAAAGTTATAATGTTGAAGTTACATACAGTACTCCCAAAGTTATAATACTGAAGTTATATACAGTACTCCCAAAGTTATAATGTTGAAGTTACATACAGTACTCCCAAAGTTATAATACTGAAGTTATATACAGTACTCCCAAAGTTATAATGTCGATGTTATATACAGTATTTCCAAAGATACTATAAGGTAGTTATATATTAATAAATTATCCAACAAATACCGACCATAACTTAATTTAAATTACATTTTGTTAGATGTAATAGTCTTCATAGGCAAATATCTCGTTATCATTTGGGCTCAGGCACTATACAGTATGTAATCTAAACTATGTCATGGTCGGTATTTTTTGGATAATTTATTAATAAATAACTACGGCATAACGAATGTACAACACGATTCGTTTTCGGTAGATCGGCTTTTGTTATTCAATTATTACATCTTTGGAAATATTGTAGGCTATAGGCCTATAACGTCAACGTTATTTCTTTAGGAATACTGTATATAACTCCAACATTATAACTTCGGCAATACTGTATATAACATCAATATTATAACTGAGAATATTGTACAGGCAGGCCTATAACTCCAACATTATAACTTCTGGAATATTGTATATAACATCAACATTATAACTTTAAGAATACTGTATATAACATCAATATTATAATTTTGGGAATACTGTATATTATAGCAATATCATAACTGTGGGAATATTGTATAACATCAATAACTTTATTAACATTATAACTTTGGGAATAATGTATAGGCCTATAATTCCAACATTATAACTTTGGGAATACTATATATTTAACTTCAGTATTATAACTTTGGGAATACTGTATATAACTTCAACATTACAACTTTGGAAATACCGTATATAATTTCAACATTATAACTTTAGGAATAGGCCTACTGTATGTGCCTTTAATATTATAACTTTAGGAATAAGCTACTGTATATAACTTCAAATTTATAACTTTATGTACCTTAGGAATACTTTATTCAAACTTAGGAATACTTTATGTACCTTTAATATTATAACTTTGGGAATACTGTACATAACTTAAACATTATAACTGTGAATACTGTATATATCATTTATTAAAAAATTATCCAACAAATACCGACCATAACTACATACAGATTACGAGGCCTTCAGATTACAGCCTGTAGGCCTACAGCCAATAGGTCCAAACAATAACGAGATACTCGTTACGAAAACTAATAAAAAAGTAAAATGTATACACAAATTATTGGCTCCAGTGTGTAAATACAGACTTACTAAACCGAGGAAAAAACTGCCTTCAAATATATAAGAAGCAATCTTTCAAATTAAAACGTGCCCCTCTACGGGAACATGCAGAGCGCAGCTAAGGGGGGGGAGGGGTAAAAAAGTTTCTACTCAATATCGGGGATTAATATACAAGTTTAAGTGTGAGGGTTGGGATCGGGATCCGGGATACAACCACTCCGTAATATTGACTACAACTCTCTTTGGTTTTCTCCAAACGTTAGTAATAAAAATGAAATGTGGGAACTCATCTTACATTCGTATTTTACACACGCTATATTTCATTCCGCAATTTTTTCAGACAACTCGTGGCATTAGAATCCGACTCACCTTCTTCTTTATGTATCAGGGGGTCCGAGGGTCTGAGAGTCTGCGGGTCTCTACCCGATAAATATCCCTTCCCGTTTCCCTCTTCACTAAACCCTTCCTTCAAATAGTCTACTTCAGGTCCGTCGTCGTTTTCCCATCTTTCATTACTTTTACCGAAGATTAATATTACAGTGATTTATCGGTCGGCCTATAGACCCACAACTACAGTTAAACATTACTAAACTGAGAGCGATATTTAAAAATTAAAAAAAATAAATACGAACAATTATTACACAACCTACTTGTGTCCAACATATTTGTATAGGCTATACAAAAATACACTTAGGCCTAAAGTTCAACGTTATTAAAGATAGAGCACTTTTAAAAATTATTAAAAAAAATATGAAACACTTTACGCAAACCTTATCGTGCCCAACATAATTGTATATAGAAATAAACGCACAGTTCAACGTTACTAAACTGAGAGAGCTGTTTGAAAGCATAATAAAATAGCATGAAAAATTTTACGCAAACCTTATCGTGCCCAACATAATTGTATATAGAAATAAACGCACAGTTCAACGTTACTAAACTGAGAGAGCCATTTGAAAGCATAATAAAATAAGCATGAAAAATTTTACGCAAACCTTATCGTGCCCAACATAATTGTATATAGAAATAAACGCACAGTTCAACGTTACTAAACTGAGAGAGCCATTTGAAAGCATAATAAAATAAGCATGAAAAATTTTACGCAAACCTTATCGTGCCCAACATAATTGTATATAGAAATAAACGCACAGTTCAACGTTACTAAACTGAGAGAGCCATTTGAAAGCATAATAAAATAAGCATGAAAAATTTACGCAAACCTTATCGTGCCCAACATAATTGTATATAGAAATAAACGCACAGTTCAACGTTACTAAACTGAGAGAGCCATTTGAAAGCATAATAAAATAAGCATGAAAAATTTTACGCAAACCTTATCGTGCCCAACATAATTGTATATAGAAATAAACGCACAGTTCAACGTTACTAAACTGAGAGAGCCATTTGAAAGCATAATAAAATAAGCATGAAAAATTTTACGCAAACCTTATCGTGCCCAACATAATTGTATATAGAAATAAACGCACAGTTCAACGTTACTAAACTGAGAGAGCCATTTGAAAGCATAATAAAATAAGCATGAAAAATTTTACGCAAACCTTATCGTGCCCAACATAATTGTATATAGAAATAAACGCACAGTTCAACGTTACTAAACTGAGAGAGCCATTTGAAAGCATAATAAAATAAGCATGAAAAATTTTACGCAAACCTTATCGTGCCCAACATAATTGTATATAGAAATAAACGCACAGTTCAACGTTACTAAACTGAGAGAGCCATTTGAAAGCATAATAAAATAAGCATGAAAAATTTTACGCAAACTTTATCGTGCCCAACATAATTGTATATAGAAATAAACGCACAGTTCAACGTTACTAAACTGAGAGAGCCATTTGAAAGCATAATAAAATAAGCATGAAAAATTTTACGCAAACCTTATCGTGCCCAACATAATTGTATATAGAAATAAACGCACAGTTCAACGTTACTAAACTGAGAGAGCCATTTGAAAGCATAATAAAATAAGCATGAAAAATTTTACGCAAACCTTATCGTGCCCAACATAATTGTATATAGAAATATACGCACAATTCAACGTTACTAAACTGAGAGAGCTGTTTCAAATCATAATAAAATAAGCATGAAAAATTTTGTGCAAACCTTATCGGGCCCAACATAACTGTATATAGAAATAAACGCACAGTTCAACGTTACTAAACTGAGAGAGCTGTTTGAAATGGAAACTGTAAGCAATCCTTATCGTGCCCAACATAATTGTATATAGAAATACAAGGAGAGTTCGGCGATATTACACTGAGAGCGCTATTTATGATTGTAATAAAATAAATATGGAAAACCGTAAGCAAACCTTATCGTGTTCAACGTAATTGTATATAGAAATACAAGGACAGTTCGGCGATATTACACTGAGAGCGCTATTTATGATTGTAATAAAATAAATATGGAAAACCGTAAGCAAACCTTATCGTGTTCAACGTAATTGTATATAGAAATATAAGGACAGTTCGGCGATATTACACTGAGAGCGCTATTTATGATTGTAATAAAATAAATATGGAAAACCGTAAGCAAACCTTATCGTGTTCAACGTAATTGTATATAGAAATATAAGGACAGTTCGGCGATATTACACTGAGAGCGCTATTTAAGATTGTAAAAAAATAAATATGGAAAACCGTAAGCAAACCTTATCGTGTTCAACGTAATTGTATATAGAAATATAAGGACAGTTCGGCGATATTACACTGAGAGCGTTATTTAAGATTGTAACAAAATAAATATGGAAAACCGTAAGCAAACCTTATCGTGTTCAACGTAATTGTATATAGAAATATAAGGACAGTTCGGCGATATTACACTGAGAGCGTTATTTAAGATTGTAACAAAATAAATATGGAAAACCGTAAGCAAACCTTATCGTGTTCAACGTAATTGTATATAGAAATATAAGGACAGTTCGGCGATATTACACTGAGAGCGCTATTTATGATTGTAATAAAATAAATATGGAAAACCGTAAGCAAACCTTATCGTGTTCAACGTAATTGTATATAGAAATATAAGGACAGTTCGGCGATATTACACTGAGAGCGCTATTTATGATTGTAATAAAATAAATATGGAAAACCGTAAGCAAACCTTATCGTGTTCAACGTAATTGTATATAGAAATATAAGGACAGTTCGGCGATATTACACTGAGAGCGCTATTTATGATTGTAATAAAATAAATATGGAAAACCGTAAGCAAACCTTATCGTGTTCAACGTAATTGTATATAGAAATATAAGGACAGTTCGGCGATATTACACTGAGAGCGCTATTTATGATTGTAATAAAATAAATATGGAAAACCGTAAGCAAACCTTATCGTGTTCAACGTAATTGTATATAGAAATACAAGGACAGTTCGGCGATATTACACTGAGAGCGCTATTTATGATTGTAATAAAGTAAATATGGAAAACCGTAAGCAAACCTTATCGTGTTCAACGTAATTGTATATAGAAATATAAGGACAGTTCGGCGATATTACACTGAGAGCGCTATTTATGATTGTAATAAAATAAATATGGAAAACCGTAAGCAAACCTTATCGTGTTCAACGTAATTGTATATAGAAATATAAGGACAGTTCGGCGATATTACACTGAGAGCGTTATTTATGATTGTAATAAAATAAATATGGAAAACTGTAAGCAAACCTTATCGTGTTCAACGTAATTGTATATAGAAATATAAGGACAGTTCGGCGATATTACACTGAGAGCGCTATTTATGATTGTAATAAAATAAATATGGAAAACCGTAAGCAAACCTTATCGTGTTCAACGTAATTGTATATAGAAATACAAGGACAGTTCGGCGATATTACACTGAGAGCGTTATTTAAGATTGTAATAAAATAAATATGGAAAACCGTAAGCAAACCTTATCGTGTTCAACGTAATTGTATATAGAAATATAAGGACAGTTCGGCGATATTACACTGAGAGCGCTATTTATGATTGTAACAAAATAAATATGGAAAACCGTAAGCAAACCTTATCGTGTTCAACGTAATTGTATATAGAAATACAAGGACAGTTCGGCGATATTACACTGAGAGCGCTATTTATGATTGTAATAAAGTAAATATGGAAAACCGTAAGCAAACCTTATCGTGTTCAACGTAATTGTATATAGAAATATAAGGACAGTTCGGCGATATTACACTGAGAGCGCTATTTATGATTGTAATAAAATAAATATGGAAAACCGTAAGCAAACCTTATCGTGTTCAACGTAATTGTATATAGAAATATAAGGACAGTTCGGCGATATTACACTGAGAGCGTTATTTATGATTGTAATAAAATAAATATGGAAAACTGTAAGCAAACCTTATCGTGTTCAACGTAATTGTATATAGAAATATAAGGACAGTTCGGCGATATTACACTGAGAGCGCTATTTATGATTGTAATAAAATAAATATGGAAAACCGTAAGCAAACCTTATCGTGTTCAACGTAATTGTATATAGAAATACAAGGACAGTTCGGCGATATTACACTGAGAGCGTTATTTAAGATTGTAATAAAATAAATATGGAAAACCGTAAGCAAACCTTATCGTGTTCAACGTAATTGTATATAGAAATATAAGGACAGTTCGGCGATATTACACTGAGAGCGTTATTTATGATTGTAATAAAATAAATATGGAAAACTGTAAGCAAACCTTATCGTGTTCAACGTAATTGTATATAGAAATACAAGGACAGTTCGGCGATATTACACTGAGAGCGTTGTTTAAGATTGTAATAAAATAAATATGGAAAACCGTAAGCAAACCTTATCGTGTTCAACGTAATTGTATATAGAAATATAAGGACAGTTCGGCGATATTACACTGAGAGCGCTATTTATGATTGTAATAAAATAAATATGGAAAACCGTAAGCAAACCTTATCGTGTTCAACGTAATTGTATATAGAAATACAAGGACAGTTCGGCGATATTACACTGAGAGCGCTATTTATGATTGTAATAAAATAAATATGGAAAACCGTAAGCAAACCTTATCGTGTTCAACGTAATTGTATATAGAAATACAAGGACAGTTCGGCGATATTACACTGAGAGCGTTGTTTAAGATTGAAATAAAATAAATATGGAAAACCGTAAGCAAACCTTATCGTGTTCAACGTAATTGTATATAGAAATATAAGGACAGTTCGGCGATATTACACTGAGAGCGCTATTTATAATTGTAATAAAATAAATATGGAAAACCGTAAGCAAACCTTATCGTGTTCAACGTAATTGTATATAGAAATACAAGGACAGTTCGGCGATATTACACTGAGAGCGTTGTTTAAGATTGTAATAAAATAAATATGGAAAACCGTAAGCAAACCTTATCGTGTTCAACGTAATTGTATATAGAAATATAAGGACAGTTCGGCGATATTACACTGAGAGCGCTATTTATGATTGTAATAAAATAAATATGGAAAACCGTAAGCAAACCTTATCGTGTTCAACGTAATTGTATATAGAAATATAAGGACAGTTCGGCGATATTACACTGAGAGCGCTATTTATGATTGTAATAAAATAAATATGGAAAACCGTAAGCAAACCTTATCGTGTTCAACGTAATTGTATATAGAAATACAAGGACAGTTCGGCGATATTACACTGAGAGCGTTTTTTAAGATTGTAATAAAATAAATATGGAAAACCGTAAGCAAACCTTATCGTGTTCAACGTAATTGTATATAGAAATACAAGGACAGTTCGGCGATATTACACTGAGAGCGCTATTTATGATTGTAATAAAATAAATATGGAAAACTGTAAGCAAACCTTATCGTTTTCAACGTAATTGTATATAGAAATACAAGTACAGTTCGGCGATATTACACTGAGAGCGTTATTTATGATTGTAATAAAATAAATATGGAAAACCGTAAGCAAACCTTATCGTGTTCAACGTAATTGTATACAGAAATACAAGGACAGTTTGGCGATATTACACTGAGAGCGCTATTTATGATTGTAATAAAATAAATATGGAAAACCGTAAGCAAACCTTATCGTGTTCAACGTAATTGTATATAGAAATATAAGGACAGTTCGGCGATATTACACTGAGAGCGCTATTTATGATTGTAATAAAATAAATATGGAAAACCGTAAGCAAACCTTATCGTGTTCAACGTAATTGTATATAGAAATACAAGGACAGTTCGGCGATATTACACTGAGAGCGCTATTTATGATTGTATTAAAATAAATATGGAAAACCGTAAGCAAACCTTATCGTGTTCAACGTAATTGTATATAGAAATACAAGGACAGTTCGGCGATATTACACTGAGAGCGCTGTTTATGATTGTAATAAAATAAATATGGAAAACCGTAAGCAAACCTTATCGTGTTCAACGTAATTGTATATAGAAATATAAGGACAGTTCGGCGATATTACACTGAGAGCGCTATTTATGATTGTAATAAAATAAATATGGAAAACCGTAAGCAAACCTTATCGTGTTCAACGTAATTGTATATAGAAATATAAGGACAGTTCGGCGATATTACACTGAGAGCGCTATTTATGATTGTAATAAAATAAATATGGAAAACCGTAAGCAAACCTTATCGTGTTCAACGTAATTGTATATAGAAATATAAGGACAGTTCGGCGATATTACACTGACAGCGCTATTTATGATTGTAATAAAATAAATATGGAAAACCGTAAGCAAACCTTATCGTGTTCAACGTAATTGTATATAGAAATATAAGGACAGTTCGGCGATATTACACTGAGAGCGTTATTTATGATTGTAATAAAATAAATATGGAAAACCGTAAGCAAACCTTATCGTGTTCAACGTAATTGTATATAGAAATATAAGGACAGTTCGGCGATATTACACTGAGAGCGCTATTTAAGATTGTAAAAAATAAATATGGAAAACCGTAAGCAAACCTTATCGTGTTCAACGTAATTGTATATAGAAATATAAGGACAGTTCGGCGATATTACACTGAGAGCGCTATTTATGATTGTAATAAAATAAATATGGAAAACCGTAAGCAAACCTTATCGTGTTCAACGTAATTGTATATAGAAATATAAGGACAGTTCGGCGATATTACACTGAGAGCGCTATTTATGATTGTAATAAAATAAATATGGAAAACCGTAAGTAAACCTTATCGTGTTCAACGTAATTGTATATAGAAATATAAGGACAGTTCGGCGATATTACACTGAGAGCGCTATTTATGATTGTAATAAAATAAATATGGAAAACCGTAAGCAAACCTTATCGTGTTCAACGTAATTGTATATAGAAATACAATGACAGTTCGGCGATGTTACACTGAGAGCGCTATTTATGATTGTAATAAAATAAATATGGAAAACCGTAAGCAAACCTTATCGTGTTCAACGTAATTGTATATAGAAATATAAGGACAGTTCGGCGATATTACACTGAGAGCGCTATTTATGATTGTAATAAAATAAATATGGAAAACCGTAAGCAAACCTTATCGTGTTCAACGTAATTGTATATAGAAATATAAGGACAGTTCGGCGATATTACACTGAGAGCGCTATTTATGATTGTAATAAAATAAATATGGAAAACCGTAAGCAAACCTTATCGTGTTCAACGTAATTGTATATAGAAATATAAGGACAGTTCGGCGATATTACACTGAGAGCGCTATTTATGATTGTAATAAAATAAATATGGAAAACCGTAAGCAAACCTTATCGTGTTCAACGTAATTGTATATAGAAATATAAGAACAGTTCGGCGATATTACACTGAGAGCGCTATTTATGATTGTAATAAAATAAATATGGAAAACCGTAAGCAAACCTTATCGTGTTCAACGTAATTGTATATAGAAATACAAGGACAGTTCGGCGATATTACACTGAGAGCGCTATTTATGATTGTAATAAAATAAATATGGAAAACCGTAAGCAAACCTTATCGTGTTCAACGTAATTGTATATAGAAATATAAGGACAGTTCGGCGATATTACACTGAGAGCGTTATTTATGATTGTAATAAAATAAATATGGAAAACTGTAAGCAAACCTTATCGTGTTCAACATAATTGTATATAGAAATATAAGGACAGTTCGGCGATATTACACTGAGAGCGCTATTTATGATTGTAATAAAATAAATATGGAAAACCGTAAGCAAACCTTATCGTGTTCAACGTAATTGTATATAGAAATACAAGGACAGTTCGGCGATATTACACTGAGAGCGTTTTTTAAGATTGTAATAAAATAAATATGGAAAACCGTAAGCAAACCTTATCGTGTTCAACGTAATTGTATATAGAAATACAAGGACAGTTCGGCGATATTACACTGAGAGCGCTATTTATGATTGTAATAAAATAAATATGGAAAACTGTAAGCAAACCTTATCGTGTTCAACGTAATTGTATATAGAAATAAAAGGACAGTTCGGCGATATTACACTGAGAGCGTTATTTATGATTGTAATAAAATAAATATGGAAAACCGTAAGCAAACCTTATCGTGTTCAACGTAATTGTATATAGAAATACAAGGACAGTTTGGCGATATTACACTGAGAGCGCTATTTATGATTGTAATAAAATAAATATGGAAAACCGTAAGCAAACCTTATCGTGTTCAACGTAATTGTATATAGAAATATAAGGACAGTTCGGCGATATTACACTGAGAGCGCTATTTATGATTGTAATAAAATAAATATGGAAAACCGTAAGCAAACCTTATCGTGTTCAACGTAATTGTATATAGAAATACAAGGACAGTTCGGCGATATTACACTGAGAGCGCTATTTATGATTGTAATAAAATAAATATGGAAAACCGTAAGCAAACCTTATCGTGTTCAACGTAATTGTGTATAGAAATACAATGACAGTTCGGCGATATTACACTGAGAGCGCTATTTATGATTGTAATAAAATAAATATGGAAAACCGTAAGCAAACCTTATCGTGTTCAACGTAATTGTATATAGAAATATAAGGACAGTTCGGCGATATTACACTGAGAGCGCTATTTATGATTGTAATAAAATAAATATGGAAAACCGTAAGCAAACCTTATCGTGTTCAACGTAATTGTATATAGAAATATAAGGACAGTTCGGCGATATTACACTGAGAGCGCTATTTATGATTGTAATAAAATAAATATGGAAAACCGTAAGCAAACCTTATCGTGTTCAACATAATTGTATATAGAAATATAAGGACAGTTCGGCGATGTTACACTGAGAGCGCAATTTATGATTGTAATAAAATAAATATGGAAAACCGTAAGCAAACCTTATCGTGTTCAACGTAATTGTATATAGAAATATATGGACAGTTCGGCGATATTACACTGAGAGCGTTATTTAAGATTGTAAAAAAATAAATATGGAAAACCGTAAGCAAACCTTATCGTGTTCAACGTAATTGTATATAGAAATATAAGGACAGTTCGGCGATATTACACTGAGAGCGCTATTTATGATTGTAATAAAATAAATATGGAAAACCGTAAGCAAACCTTATCGTGTTCAACGTAATTGTATATAGAAATACAAGGACAGTTCGGCGATATTACACTGAGAGCGCTATTTATGATTGTAATAAAATAAATATGGAAAACTGTAAGCAAATCTTATCGTGTTCAACGTAGTTGTATATAGAAATACAAGGACAGTTCGGCGATATTACACTGAGAGCGTTATTTATGATTGTAATAAAATAAATATGGAAAACCGTAAGCAAACCTTATCGTGTTCAACGTAATTGTATATAGAAATACAAGGACAGTTCGGCGATATTACACTGAGAGCGCTATTTATGATTGTAATAAAATAAATATGGAAAACCGTAAGCAAACCTTATCGTGTTCAACGTAATTGTATATAGAAATATAAGGACAGTTCGGCGATATTACACTGAGAGCGCTATTTATGATTGTAATAAAATAAATATGGAAAACCGTAAGCAAACCTTATCGTGTTCAACGTAATTGTATATAGAAATATATGGAGAGTTCGGCGATATTACACTGAGAGCGCTATTTATGATTGTAATAAAATAAATATGGAAAACCGTAAGCAAACCTTATCGTGTTCAACGTAATTGTATATAGAAATATAAGGACAGTTCGGCGATATTACACTGAGAGCGCTATTTATGATTGTAATAAAATAAATATGGAAAACCGTAAGCAAACCTTATCGTGTTCAACGTAATTGTATATAGAAATACAAGGACAGTTCGGCGATATTACACTGAGAGCGCTATTTATGATTGTAATAAAATAAATATGGAAAACCGTAAGCAAACCTTATCGTGTTCAACGTAATTGTGTATAGAAATACAATGACAGTTCGGCGATATTACACTGAGAGCGCTATTTATGATTGTAATAAAATAAATATGGAAAACCGTAAGCAAACCTTATCGTGTTCAACGTAATTGTATATAGAAATATAAGGACAGTTCGGCGATATTACACTGAGAGCGCTATTTATGATTGTAATAAAATAAATATGGAAAACCGTAAGCAAACCTTATCGTGTTCAACGTAATTGTATATAGAAATATAAGGACAGTTCGGCGATATTACACTGAGAGCGCTATTTATGATTGTAATAAAATAAATATGGAAAACCGTAAGCAAACCTTATCGTGTTCAACGTAATTGTATATAGAAATACAAGGACAGTTCGGCGATATTACACTGAGAGCGCTATTTATGATTGTAATAAAATAAATATGGAAAACCGTAAGCAAACCTTATCGTGTTCAACGTAATTGTATATAGAAATACAAGGACAGTTCGGCGATATTACACTGAGAGCGCTATTTATGATTGTAATAAAATAAATATGGAAAACCGTAAGCAAACCTTATCGTGTTCAACGTAATTGTATATAGAAATATAAGGACAGTTCGGCGATATTACACTGAGAGCGCTATTTATGATTGTAATAAAATAAATATGGAAAACCGTAAGCAAACCTTATCGTGTTCAACGTAATTGTATATAGAAATATATGGAGAGTTCGGCGATATTACACTGAGAGCGCTATTTATGATTGTAATAAAATAAATATGGAAAACCGTAAGCAAACCTTATCGTGTTCAACGTAATTGTATATAGAAATATAAGGACAGTTCGGCGATATTACACTGAGAGCGCTATTTATGATTGTAATAAAATAAATATGGAAAACCGTAAGCAAACCTTATCGTGTTCAACGTAATTGTATATAGAAATATAAGGACAGTTCGGCGATATTACACTGAGAGCGCTATTTATGATTGTAATAAAATAAATATGGAAAACCGTAAGCAAACCTTATCGTGTTCAACGTAATTGTATATAGAAATATAAGGACAGTTCGGCGATATTACACTGAGAGCGCTATTTATGATTGTAATAAAATAAATATGGAAAACCGTAAGCAAACCTTATCGTGTTCAACGTAATTGTATATAGAAATATAAGGACAGTTCGGCGATATTACACTGACAGCGCTATTTATGATTGTAATAAAATAAATATGGAAAACCGTAAGCAAACCTTATCGTGTTCAACGTAATTGTATATAGAAATATAAGGACAGTTCGGCGATATTACACTGAGAGCGTTATTTATGATTGTAATAAAATAAATATGGAAAACCGTAAGCAAACCTTATCGTGTTCAACGTAATTGTATATAGAAATATAAGGACAGTTCGGCGATATTACACTGAGAGCGCTATTTATGATTGTAATAAAATAAATATGGAAAACCGTAAGCAAACCTTATCGTGTTCAACGTAATTGTATATAGAAATATAAGGACAGTTCGGCGATATTACACTGAGAGCGCTATTTATGATTGTAATAAAATAAATATGGAAAACCGTAAGCAAACCTTATCGTGTTCAACGTAATTGTATATAGAAATACAAGGACATTTCGGCGATATTACACTGAGAGCGCTATTTATGATTGTAATAAAATAAATATGGAAAACCGTAAGCAAACCTTATCGTGTTCAACGTAATTGTATATAGAAATATAAGGACAGTTCGGCGATATTACACTGAGAGCGCTATTTATGATTGTAATAAAATAAATATGGAAAACCGTAAGCAAACCTTATCGTGTTCAACGTAATTGTATATAGAATTACAAGGACAGTTCGGCGATATTACACTGAGAGCGCTATTTAAGATTGTAACAAAATAAATATGGAAAACCGTAAGCAAACCTTATCGTGTTCAACGTAATTGTATATAGAAATATAAGGACAGTTCGGCGATATTACACTGAGAGCGCTATTTATGATTGTAATAAAATAAATATGGAAAACCGTAAGCAAACCTTATCGTGTTCAACGTAATTGTATATAGAAATACAATGACAGTTCGGCGATGTTACACTGAGAGCGCTATTTATGATTGTAATAAAATAAATATGGAAAACCGTAAGCAAACCTTATCGTGTTCAACGTAATTGTATATAGAAATATAAGGACAGTTCGGCGATATTACACTGAGAGCGCTATTTATGATTGTAATAAAATAAATATGGAAAACCGTAAGCAAACCTTATCGTGTTCAACGTAATTGTATATAGAAATATAAGGACAGTTCGGCGATATTACACTGAGAGCGCTATTTATGATTGTAATAAAATAAATATGGAAAACCGTAAGCAAACCTTATCGTGTTCAACATAATTGTATATAGAAATATAAGGACAGTTCGGCGATGTTACACTGAGAGCGCAATTTATGATTGTAATAAAATAAATATGGAAAACCGTAAGCAAACCTTATCGTGTTCAACGTAATTGTATATAGAAATATATGGACAGTTCGGCGATATTACACTGAGAGCGTTATTTAAGATTGTAAAAAAATAAATATGGAAAACCGTAAGCAAACCTTATCGTGTTCAACGTAATTGTATATAGAAATATAAGGACAGTTCGGCGATATTACACTGAGAGCGTTATTTAAGATTGTAAAAAAATAAATATGGGAAACTGTAAGCAAACCTTATCGTGTTCAACGTAATTGTATATAGAAATATAAGGACAGTTCGGCGATATTACACTGAGAGCGTTATTTATGATTGTAAAAAAATAAATATGGAAAACCGTAAGCAAACCTTATCGTGTTCAACGTAATTGTATATAGAAATATAAGGACAGTTCGGCGATATTACACTGAGAGCGTTATTTATGATTGTAATAAAATAAATATGGAAAACCGTAAGCAAACCTTATCGTGTTCAACGTAATTGTATATAGAAATATAAGGACAGTTCGGCGATATTACACTGAGGGCGTTATTTAAGATTGTAAAAAAATAAATATGGGAAACTGTAAGCAAACCTTATCGTGCCCAACATAATTGTATATATATAAATACAAGGGCAATTCAACGTTACTAAACTGAGAGCTGTTTAAATATTAAAAAAAAAATAAATATGAAAAATTTTACACAACCTTCTCGTGTCCAACACATTTTGTACTATACCCCGCATGGCGGTGCAGACTAGCTTTAGACATCCTTCGCGGTATCTGAGTCTAACACACCAATGAATACAGAATCTATGTAGGCCTATTCTTATTCTTACACTTAGAAACACTTACACCTACAACACTACACTTACGACTTTAACACTTTACACTCACACTTATATTTAGGGAGGCGATAATAGCCTCAATATGCTTTTCGCCTTAAAATAACAACAACGAAAACACACACATTAATAGGTTCGAGATGGCGGCCAATCCAAGTTTTTAAGATCAATGGGCCTAACGGTTCGTCCTGTTTTGAAAATTCGCTTTTATTGTCGTAATCATCGTTAAAAACACATTTTGAAATTTCAAAATTCTTCAAAAATAAGAAATGTTTTGACTGTAGTTAGGGTTTATTTTTGAATTTTCAAAGTAATTTGAAAATTACTTTGCATAGGCCTATGTACGGAGATTATGATGGTGAAATCAGAATTTATTTTATTTTTTATTTTTATTTATTTATTTTGTTATTTTAAGACGAAAAGCACATTGAGGCTATTATCGCCTCCCTAAATGTAAGTGTGAGTGTAAAGTGTTAAAGTCGTAAGTGTAGTGTTGTAAGTGTAAGTGTGTGTTAGACTCGGGTACCGCGAGGGACGTCTAAATCCTCTCAATAGGTGCAGCTAGTATGCACCCCCTGCGGGGAATCAGAATTTAAAAGTGATAAGATACAGAAAATACTTTTGGAAATACGCTTCTATCGAACGTCAGCGAGACAGCTGTGTGTCGTGATTATTTTGTTTGGCGGCCACACAGAGGCTGGATGGGTCTGCGACGCGGGCAGTGGTGTTAATTAATTTTTAAAAACAATAAAGTTATACCCTACATCGAATAGTGTTAGTAACAGGAATTCATAAGCGATTCATTTCGATCAGGGTTCATTTTATTTTTCCGACTTTTTTTAAATTGTAAACGGAAGTGACTTTTATTTAAAATGTGTACAACGACTCGTTTTACGATTTAATACGCCAAAACTAAAACAAACAAAAATATTTAAAATATTTTCTTCGCTAGGGCCTATCGATTTGAGATTTTCCGATAGTTTTTTGAAACGATATTTTCGATACACCAGATTACACGTTTGACTTTTTGACTTCTACGGCAGTCTGACGTTTTCAACACCATCAAGAACCCCGGACATGTTGCACTGTATTCGCGTGCCTAGGCCTAGGCCTATAAAATATTTAACTTTTAATCGTATTCGAAGGGGAGATACACGGGGTGCGATACTTAAAAATAAATGTTAATTTAAAAGCGACATAACGTTGATAGGCGGTATACAGTGCGGTGGGGGTAAGGGGGTTAGGAGGGGGGCAAAACTAATTAACGGCAGAACTGTATGCCTCCTGCCCGCTCTGTAGTTGTGGAATTAATAACAGCTACCAGCTAGTCTCCGTGCTAGAGGGGCGCGGGGTAGCACATTACTTTAACCGCACCCCCTCTCCCGCCATCTCTTTACCTATTTCCTCGATGTTAAAAATATTAAAAGTCCCTCTCCCTTCTTCTGCTCGGGGCTCTTCGGAATTAAAACTTGGATGAAAAGTGAAAGAACTTTTTTCTCCCCTCTTCCCGCTCCGGATGTCATATCTAATAACATTTCCCGATGACTCTTAATCAAAATATCTTTTCCATAACAAGAAGAAGAAAGTAACAATTTAATATAAAGTGACACTCCCCCCCCGCCCCAATTTCTTGCCTCCTGTTTGAAGTCTATCGATAGTAAACTTGTGATCAAACGGATGCAGGAGCGCGGCCCCTCTCCTGGCGATAGGCCTACAGGTCAATACGGATCTTGACCTTTCGAATCGTTCGCGATCGCGTATCTCCAAAAATGTCTTTCATTCTGTTAGTCTCAACCTTTTGCGGCTTTGTTTTGCGACTTCTCGCCCCAAGACGTCTTTAATACAAACATCGATCAATTTTTGTTGACGTAAAGTATGTTTTTGTTACATGTTATGTTTTTAAACCGGGATGCCGTGCTCAAGTAGGGCCTAAGTATCACAAAAACCGCTGAACACGAAACAGTAACAATATGACACTATATGGCGGTACACGAACGACATGTTTTAGGCGCTCTTTGAACTCGAACTGACTTCAAGTACAGGTTGTAAAGTTGTTCACGTACAAAGTTGCGTTACAAATTGTAGGCCTACTCGTGCACATTATTTTAATCCAGGAAAGAGAACACTAATTTCCCTGGCAGGAACAGAATTGGTGTTAAAATTAGAACAGGAAGAACTGATATTGTAAGAAGGTGAGTGAGCAAAAGGTCGGGAAAGCCCCTAAACAATGTAGGCCTAAATTCCTCCTTTCTTTCCCCTCCACATCAACTGTAAGGAAGCATAGGCCTACTTTATAATTTTTAGTTTCACTATATCTGAAGATGCATCACGGCGAAACGTACGTCACTGAATAAAAAAGAATTTTTGTGAAACTATTATGAATGTTCCAATCGTCTTGAATACCATTGCGTTTTATCGACTGTGTTCAATAAAAAAACACACAAAAAACAAATAATAATAATAATAATAATTCAACGTCATGGCTAACAACCTTGAGAGTATTCTTAGAGGGTTTGTCCCTCTAACATTTCATAACAAGAAATCAGTCAATATTGGGTCCAAAGAGTAACACAGGGTTAGAATATAAACAGAGGTCAAATGGAGAGCTTTATTCCAAAATAGAAAAAAATAACAGACGTATTCAGGAAAAGAAGACTTTAATTCTACGGACACATATACAGAAACCCGACTAACTAAACAGATCTTCACAATATTAATCAAGCACAGGAACAAGATAACCTGGTTCTCGGAGATAGACAAGGACCTGGTAAACAGCGCAATAGACTCAGAAATTATAGGAGACAGAGCAATATTCAGAGTTGCGGGAGAGTAAAAGACCCACGTGCAGGAGAGGAAGAGAGTGGACGCAAGAGGACAGAAAAAACCATTCAAGGAAAATGAAGGAAGCATGAAGAAGTTGATTAAGCGTGCCCTCTAAATGGGCTATTCGATAAAAAAAATATTTTAATCGCTCATGCGAGTTGAGTAAATTCTACCCGCTTCGAGTTAACAGAAACACACGAATCGAGCAACTAACTGCCTTCACAGGAAATGCGAACTGAGCAACTTTTTTTCACATCCGGCAAGTTAGTTTCCACAAATCCGAACACAGATAAATGTCGAAAAATGTTATGATAGCATAAGTAACTGAGAGAGTGAAATAATAACAATAAAATAAAATGTATTAATAAGCAGGTTGCATCAACGTGTAAACATGCCTCCAGGGCCTACATACATCGGTATGCAAGAGCAGATCTGGCTACAGGCAACTAAAACTCAAGTCGAGAGAAGGCCAATCGACTTCAAAATCACCTGTATTCGGTGGATAAATTACATTATAGGCTATCTCGACTATGAAAACATTTTTATAAATTTTCATTTTCAAGCCCTTTTTTGTTAAAAACTACTTTTTTAAAAAAGTAGGCCGATAACAAAACACTTGCTTTCCTCAAAATCCGTCTCTCGGAAACAAAATTTAAAGAATTTTTTCTCCCCTCTTCCTGATGTCATATCTAATAATATTTACTACTTTCAATCAAAATATCTTTTCCATAAGAAGTTGATAACGGAAGAACTTAAGGAACTTGTTATTTCGCCAAATATTACAAGAACACTAACTTTTCCAAAAAATCTGCAATGACGTTATCGGTAAAAACGGAAAATCGGTCTGAATTTTCAAAATCAATTCATCAAGTGTTTATAAACAGCAAAGTTGTTTAGTTTAGATTCAAGAGCATGATTAGGCCTACTTAATAGTTAGGAATATTCGTATCGTAAGCTACAAGTTATACGCGAACATCTACAAGTCAGTAAAGTGCAGAACAAGTGAGAAATGAAAGAAACACAAGGGAAGTGTCATAACTCGCATGGAATAATGTTTGTAAGATCGACATGCACGAATGCGATGAAAAACAATTACTAAAACTGACACTGACATAGGCCTACCTACATGCAGAGTGGGGGACAACCATGTCCGTCACAGTTGCTTATAAGCAATAATACTGTAGGCCTACTGTTACAGAAGTATATGCCTACCTACATGCTCGAGAGTTGATATGAGTGAGGGGTGGAGTGGAGGACAGCCATGTCCGTCACAGTTGCTTATAAGCAATAATACTGTACTGTTACAGAAGTATAGGCCTACCTACATGCTCGAGAGTTGATATGAGTGAGGGGTGGAGTGGAGGACAGCCATGTCCGTCACAGTTGCTTATAAGCAATAATACTGTACTGTTACAGAAGTATAGGCCTACCTACATGCTCGAGTGTGATATGAGTGGGGTGGAGTGGAGGACAGCCATGTCCGTCACAGTTGCTTATAAGCAATAATACTGTACTGTTACAGAAGTATAGGCCTACCTACATGCTCGAGAGTGGATATGAGTGGGGGTGGGGTGGAGGACAGCCATGTCCGTCACAGTTGCTTATAAGCAATAATACTGTACTGTTACAGAAGTATAGGCCTACCTACATGCTCGAGAGTGGATATGAGTGGGGTGGGGTGGAGGACAACCATGTCCGTCACAGTTGCTATAAGCAATAATACTGTACTGTTACAGAAGTATAGGCCTACCTACATGCTCGAGAGTGGATATGAGTGGGGGTGGTGTGGAGGACAACCATGTCCGTCACAGTTGCTATAAGCAATAATACTGTACTGTTACAGAAGTATAGGCCTACCTACATGCTCGAGAGTGGATATGAGTGGGGGTGGTGTGGAGGACAACCATGTCCGTCACAGTTGCTATAAGCAATAATACTGTACTGTTACAGAAGTATAGGCCTACCTACATGCTCGAGAGTGGATATGAGTGGGGTGGTGTGGAGGACAACCATGTCCGTCACAGTTGCTATAAGCAATAATACTGTACTGTTACAGAAGTATAGGCCTACCTACATGCTCGAGAGTGGATATGAGTGGGGGTGGGGTGGAGGACAGCCATGTCCGTCACAGTTGCTTATAAGCAATAATACTGTACTGTTACAGAAGTATAGGCCTACCTACATGCTCGAGAGTGGATATGAGTGGGGGTGGTGTGGAGGACAACCATGTCCGTCACAGTTGCTATAAGCAATAATACTGTACTGTTACAGAAGTATAGGCCTACCTACATGCTCGAGAGTGGATATGAGTGGGGGTGGTGTGGAGGACAACCATGTCCGTCACAGTTGCTATAAGCAATAATACTGTACTGTTACAGAAGTATAGGCCTACCTACATGCTCGAGAGTGGATATGAGTGGGGGTGGGGTGGAGGACAGCCATGTCCGTCACAGTTGCTTATAAGCAATAATACTGTACTGTTACAGAAGTATAGGCCTACCTACATGCTCGAGAGTGGATATGAGTGGGGGTGGGGTGGAGGACAGCCATGTCCGTCACAGTTGCTATAAGCAATAATACTGTACTGTTACAGAAGTATAGGCCTACCTACATGCTCGAGAGTGGATATGAGTGGGGGTGGGGTGGAGGACAACCATGTCCGTCACAGTTGCTATAAGCAATAATACTGTACTGTTACAGAAGTATAGGCCTACCTACATGCTCGAGAGTGGATATGAGTGAGGGTGGAGTGGAGGCAACCATGTCCGTCACAGTTGCTATAAGCAATAATACTGTACTGTTACAGAAGTATAGGCCTACCTACATGCTCGAGAGTGGATATGAGTGGGGGTGGTGTGGAGGACAACCATGTCCGTCACAGTTGCTATAAGCAATAATACTGTACTGTTACAGAAGTATAGGCCTACCTACATGCTCGAGAGTGGATATGAGTGAGGGTGGAGTGGAGGGCAACCATGTCCGTCACAGTTGCTATAAGCAATAATACTGTACTGTTACAGAAGTATAGGCCTACCTACATGCTCGAGAGTGGATATGAGTGGGGGTGGTGTGGAGGACAACCATGTCCGTCACAGTTGCTATAAGCAATAATACTGTACTGTTACAGAAGTATAGGCCTACCTACATGCTCGAGAGTGGATATGAGTGGGGGTGGTGTGGAGGACAACCATGTCCGTCACAGTTGCTATAAGCAATAATACTGTACTGTTACAGAAGTATAGGCCTACCTACATGCTCGAGAGTGGATATGAGTGAGGGTGGAGTGGAGGACAACCATGTCCGTCACAGTTGCTTATAAGCAATAATACTATACTGTTACAGAAGAATAGGCCTACCTTCATGCTTGAGAGTGGATATGATTCGGGTGGGGGTGTGGAGGACAACCATGTCCGTCACAGTTGCTTATAAGCAATAATACTGTACTGTTACAGAAGTATAGGCCTACCTACATGCTCGAGAGTGGATATGAGTGGGGGTGGTGTGGAGGACAACCATGTCCGTCACAGTTGCTTATAAGCAATAATACTGTACTGTTACAGAAGTATAGGCCTACCTTAATGCTCGAGAGTGGATATGAGTGAGGGGTGGGGTGGAGGACAGTCATGTCCGTCACAGTTGCTTATAAGCAATAATACTATACTGTTACAGAAGAATAGGCCTACCTTCATGCTTGAGAGTGGATATGATTCGGGTGGGGGTGTGGAGGACAACCATGTCCGTCACAGTTGCTTATAAGCAATAATACTGTACTGTTACAGAAGTATAGGCCTACCTACATGCTCGAGAGTGGATATGAGTGAGGGTGGGGTGGAGGACAGCCATGTCCGTCACAGTTACTTATAAGCAATAATACTGTACTGTTACAGAAGTATAGCCTATAGGCCTAATACAGGCTACAATTTTTTTAATCAGTTTTTTTCTGTTTTTTCATAGCATTTCATACGTACACATAACCATACACACTCCTGATGTAAATAGACTATAAAAGAGGAACTTTTACGGTTTTTATTTCCTAGTGACAGGTTTCGGTCAGTGAAAATCTTACAAAACAGTTTGTAATTGTTACATTAGTCAATCAACTCCAAGTGTTTATCAATTTGACTGTGTAATATGAATGACGTGACACCGCTACAATACGTCCAGTAGGCCAACCTCCGCCAGTGCAACGTGACCGGCAATACGGGACTCGGTTTTAAAAATACTGCTTTTGAATAAACTTGTCACTAGCACACACAGGCTAAGAAAAAATTTAATTTATAATTGTATAAATAATGTACAGAAAAGTGGAAAGTTTTGGTGTACTTATCACAACAGTACCGTAATCGCTGCAAAACTCTTGGCTTGGTCAAATTTCAACTTTAACAACAGCAAAGATACTCCGAAATAATGTGTTTTTTTAACATAGTACTCTAATAAAGTTGTACGTAATTCTTTTAAAAAATGTATACATTTATTGCTAAGGACAAAACAAATAAGGTAACCGCATAACTGCATTTACTATATTAAATTATTGTTCGTTTCTTCGTAACAATGTTGTCAAAGTAAGGGATCAATAATATAAAAATGTATATATTTATTGCTTAGGACAAAACAAATAAGGTAACCGCATAACTGCATTTACTATATTAAATTATTGTTCGTTTCTTCGTAACAATGTTGTCAAAGTAAGGGATCAATAATATAAAAATGTATATATTTATTGCTTAGGACAAAACAAATAAGGTAACCGCATAACTGCATTTACTATATTAAATTATTGTTCGTTTGCTCGTAACAATGTTGTCAAAGTAAGGGATCAATAATATAAAAATGTATATATTTATTGCTTAGGACAAAACAAATAAGGTAACCGCATAACTGCATTTACTATATTAAATTATTGTTCGTTTGCTCGTAACAATGTTGTCAAAGTAAGGGATCAATAATAAAATGTATATATTTATTGCTTAGGACAAAACAAATAAGGTAACCGCATAACTGCATTTACTATATTAAATTATTGTTCAATTGCTCGTAACAATGTTGTCAAAGTAAGGGATCAATAATAAAATGTATATATTTATTGCTTAGGACAAAACAAATAAGGTAACCGCATAACTGCATTTACTGTATTAAATTATTGTTCGATTGCTCGTAACAATGTTGTCAAAGTAAGGGATCAATAATAAAATGTATATATTTATTGCTTAGGACAAAACAAATAAGGTAACCGCATAACTGCATTTACTATATTAAATTATTGTTCGTTTGCTCGTAACAATGTTGTCAAAGTAAGGATCAATAATAAAATGTATATATTTATTGCTTAGGACAAAACAAATAAGGTAACCGCATAACTGCATTTACTATATTAAATTATTGTTCGTTTGCTCGTAACAATGTTGTCAAAGTAAGGGATCAATAATAAAATGTATATATTTATTGCTTAGGACAAAACAAATAAGGTAACCGCATAACTGCATTTACTGTATTAAATTATTGTTCGATTGCTCGTAACAATGTTGTCAAAGTAAGGGATCAATAATATAAAAATGTATATATTTATTGCTTAGGACAAAACAAATAAGGTAACCGCATAACTGCATTTACTATATTAAATTATTGTTCGATTGCTCGTAACAATGTTGTCAAAGTAAGGGATCAATAATAAAAAAATGTATATATTTATTGCTTAGGACAAAACAAATAAGGTAACCGCATAACTGCATTTACTGTATTAAATTATTGTTCGATTGCTCGTAACAATGTTGTCAAAGTAAGGGATCAATAATATAAAAATGTATATATTTATTGCTTAGGACAAAACAAATAAGGTAACCGCATAACTGCATTTACTATATTAAATTATTGTTCGTTTGCTCGTAACAATGTTGTCAAAGTAAGGGATCAATAATATAAAAATGTATATATTTATTGCTTAGGACAAAACTAATAAGGTAACCGCATAACTGCATTTACTGTATTAAATTATTGTTCGTTTGCTCGTAACAATGTTGTCAAAGTAAGGGATCAATAATAAAATGTATATATTTATTGCTTAGGACAAAACTAATAAGGTAACCGCATAACTGCATTTACTGTATTAAATTATTGTTCGTTTGCTCGTAACAATGTTGTCAAAGTAAGGGATCAATAATAAAATGTATATATTTATTGCTTAGGACAAAACAAATAAGGTAACCGCATAACTGCATTTACTGTATTAAATTATTGTTCGATTGCTCGTAACAATGTTGTCAAAGTAAGGGATCAATAATATAAAAATGTATATATTTATTGCTTAGGACAAAACAAATAAGGTAACCGCATAACTGCATTTACTATATTAAATTATTGTTCGTTTGCTCGTAACAATGTTGTCAAAGTAAGGGATCAATAATAAAATGTATATATTTATTGCTTAGGACAAAACAAATAAGGTAACCGCATAACTGCATTTACTGTATTAAATTATTGTTCGATTGCTCGTAACAATGTTGTCAAAAATAAGGGATCAATAATAAAATGTATATATTTATTGCTTAGGACAAAACAAATAAGGTAACCGCATAACTGCATTTACTATATTAAATTATTGTTCGATTGCTCGTAACAATGTTGTCAAAAATAAGGATCAATAATATAAAAATGTATATATTTATTGCTTAGGACAAAACAAATAAGGTAACCGCATAACTGCATTTACTATATTAAATTATTGTTCGATTGCTCGTAACAATGTTGTCAAAGTAAGGGATCAATAATAAAAAAATGTATATATTTATTGCTTAGGACAAAACAAATAAGGTAACCGCATAACTGCATTTACTATATTAAATTATTGTTCGATTGCTCGTAACAATGTAGTCAAAGTAAGGGATCAGTAATTAAAAAAATGTATATATTTATTGCTTAGGACAAAACAAATAAGGTAACCGCATAACTGCATTTACTATATTAAATTATTGTTCGATTGCTCGTAACAATGTTGTCAAAGTAAGGGATCAGTAATTAAAAAAATGTATATATTTATTGCTTAGGACAAAACAAATAAGGTAACCGCATAACTGCATTTACTATATTAAATTATTGTTCGATTGCTCGTAACAATGTTGTCAAAAGTAAGGATCAGTAATTAAAAAAATGTATATATTTATTGCTTAGGACAAAACAAATAAGGTAACCGCATAACTGCATTTACTATATTAAATTATTGTTCGATTGCTCGTAACAATGTTGTCAAAGTAAGGGATCAATAATAAAAAAATGTATATATTTATTGCTTAGGACAAAACAAATAAGGTAACCGCATAACTGCATTTACTATATTCAATTATTGTTCGATTGCTCGTAACAATGTTGTCAAAGTAAGGGATCAATAATAAAAAAATGTATATATTTATTGCTTAGGACAAAACAAATAAGGTAACCGCATAACTGCATTTACTGTATTAAATTATTGTTCGTTTGCTCGTAACAATGTTGTCAAAGTAAGGGATCAATAATAAAATGTATATATTTATTGCTTAGGACAAAACTAATAAGGTAACCGCATAACTGCATTTACTGTATTAAATTATTGTTCGTTTGCTCGTAACAATGTTGTCAAAGTAAGGGATCAATAATAAAATGTATATATTTATTGCTTAGGACAAAACAAATAAGGTAACCGCATAACTGCATTTACTGTATTAAATTATTGTTCGATTGCTCGTAACAATGTTGTCAAAGTAAGGGATCAATAATATAAAAATGTATATATTTATTGCTTAGGACAAAACAAATAAGGTAACCGCATAACTGCATTTACTATATTCAATTATTGTTCGATTGCTCGTAACAATGTTGTCAAAGTAAGGGATCAATAATAAAAAAATGTATATATTTATTGCTTAGGACAAAACAAATAAGGTAACCGCATAACTGCATTTAATATATTAAATTATTGTTCGATTGCTCGTAACAATGTTGTCAAAGTAAGGGATCAGTAATTAAAAAAATGTATATATTTATTGCTTAGGACAAAACAAATAAGGTAACCGCATAACTGCATTTACTGTATTAAATTATTGTTCGTTTGCTCGTAACAATGTTGTCAAAGTAAGGGATCAATAATAAAAAATGTATATATTTATTGCTTAGGACAAAACAAATAAGGTAACCGCATAACTGCATTTACTGTATTAAATTATTGTTCGTTTGCTCGTAACAATGTTGTCAAAGTAAGGGATCAATAATAAAAAATGTATATATTTATTGCTTAGGACAAAACAAATAAGGTAACCGCATAACTGCATTTACTGTATTAAATTATTGTTCGTTTGCTCGTAACAATGTTGTCAAAGTAAGGGATCAATAATAAAAAAATGTATATATTTATTGCTTAGGACAAAACAAATAAGGTAACCGCATAACTGCATTTACTGTATTAAATTATTGTTCGTTTGCTCGTAACAATGTTGTCAAAGTAAGGGATCAATAATAAAAAAATGTATATATTTATTGCTTAGGACAAAACAAATAAGGTAACCGCATAACTGCATTTACTGTATTAAATTATTGTTCGTTTGCTCGTAACAATGTTGTCAAAGTAAGGGATCAATAATAAAAAATGTATATATTTATTGCTTAGGACAAAACAAATAAGGTAACCGCATAACTGCATTTACTGTATTAAATTATTGTTCGTTTGCTCGTAACAATGTTGTCAAAGTAAGGGATCAATAATAAAAAAATGTATATATTTATTGCTTAGGACAAAACAAATAAGGTAACCGCATAACTGCATTTACTGTATTAAATTATTGTTCGTTTGCTCGTAACAATGTTGTCAAAGTAAGGGATCAATAATAAAAAAATGTATATATTTATTGCTTAGGACAAAACAAATAAGGTAACCGCATAACTGCATTTACTGTATTAAATTATTGTTCGATTGCTCGTAACAATGTTGTCAAAGTAAGGGATCAATAATATAAAAATGTATATATTTATTGCTTAGGACAAAACAAATAAGGTAACCGCATAACTGCATTTACTGTATTAAATTATTGTTCGTTTGCTCGTAACAATGTTGTCAAAGTAAGGGATCAATAATATAAAAATGTATATATTTATTGCTTAGGACAAAACAAATAAAATAACCGCATAACTGCATTTACTGTATTAAATTATTGTTCGTTTGTTCGTAACAATGTTGTCAAAGTAAGGGATCAATAATAAAAAATGCTGTATTTTTACAAAGATATTTGTATTTAATATTAGGCTTAGTCAAATATTTTCTGAATCTCTGAACAAAACTTAAGTGTATTTAAGAAAATATCGTAGGCTAAATCAAGAATAATTTGAAGGATGTAATATAGGCTAAACTAAATGAAAATAATTATAATTTCAGATGTAAATTAATCAGCTGACATATATTAACAAACAAAACTACTTTTCATAAAAACATGTCATTGTTAATATTCTTTTATTGTTATGTTAAATTTTAAATTAAAATGATTAGGTAACAATTTTTTAGAAATGAGGAATTTGTAACAGTTTACTTTCAACTAATCTTTGGTTTTATTTGCAATAGAAGAATTCAATTCATGTACAGTTTACACTAAGAGTATTCTTCCGATGTTCAGTTTACACTAGGCGTATTCTTCTGATGTTCAGTTTACACTAAGCGTATTCGTCTGATGTTCAGTGTAAACTAAGCGTATTCGTCTGATATTCAGTGTACACTAAGCGTATTCGTCTGATGTTCAGTTTACACTAAGTGTATTCGTCTGATGTTCAGTTTACACTAGGCGTATTTGTCTGATGTTCAGTTTACACCAAGCGTATTCGTCTGATGTTCAGTGTACACTAAGCGTATTCGTCTGATGTTCAGTTTACACCAAGCGTATTTGTCTGATGTTCAGTGTACACTAAGCGTATTCGTCTGATATTCAGTTTACACTAAGCGTATTCGTCTGATGTTCAGTTTACACTAAGCGTATTCGTCTGATGTTCAGTGTACACTAAGCGTATTCGTCTGATGTTCAGTGTACACTAAGCGTATTCATCTGATGTTCAGTGTACACTAAGCGTATTCGTCTGATGTTCAGTGTACACTAAGCGTATTAGTCTGATATTCAGTGTACACTAAGCGTATTCATCTGATGTTCAGTGTAAACTAAGCGTATTCGTCTGATGTTCAGTGTACACTAAGCGTATTCATCTGATGTTCAGTGTACACTAAGCGTATTCGTCTGATCTTCAGTGTACACTAAGCGTATTCGTCTGATGTTCAGTGTACACTAAGCGTATTCGTCTGATGTTCAGTGTACACTAAGCGTATTCGTCTGATGTTCAGTGTACACTAAGCGTATTCGTCTGATGTTCAGTGTACACTAAGCGTATTCGTCTGGTGTTCAGTGTACACTAAGCGTATTCGTCTGATGTTCAGTGTACACTAAGCGTATTCGTCTGATGTTCAGTTTACACTAAGAGTAATCGTCTGATGTTCAGTTTACACTAAGCGTATTCGTCTGATGTTCAGTGTACACTAAGCGTATTCGTCTGATGTTCAGTTTACACTAAGCGTATTCGTCTGATGTTCAGTGTACACTAAGCGTATTCGTCTGATGTTCAGTGTACACTAAGCGTATTCGTCTAATGTTCAGTGTACACTAAGCGTATTCGTCTGATATTCAGTGTACACTAAGCGTATTCGTCTGATATTCAGTTTACACTAAGCGTATTCTTGTGATGTTTAGTTTAAACTAGGCTAATTCAACTGATGTTCAGTTTACACTAGGCGTATTCGACTGTTGTTAAGTTTAGAGTAGGCAAATTCAACTGATGTTTACACTACGCGAATTCAACTGATGTTCAGTGTACACTAAGCGTATTCGTCTGATGTTCAGTTCAGACTAAGCGAATTCAACTGATGTTCAGTTTACACTAAGCGTATTCGTCTGATATTCGGTTTACACTAAGCGTAGTCTTGTGATTTTTAGTTTAAACTAGGCGAATTCAACTGATGTTCAGTTTACACTAGGTGTATTCTACTGGTGTTAAGTTTAGAAAGGCAAATTCAACTGATGTTTACACTATGCGAATTCAACTGATGTTCAGTTTACACTAGGCGTATTCTACTGTAGTTAAGTTTAGAGTAGGCAAATTCAACTGATGTTTACACTACGCGAATTCAACTGATGTTCAGTTTACAGTAGGCCTATACAACTGATCCTTAGTTTTTAGTAGGCTTTCGCATATGGTGTTTATTTTACAGTTGCCTTATGTCAGTTTAGTTAAACTTTGGAATTTAATATTAACTGAAGCGGACAAGGCCACAACAACGACACTTCAACAATTTTCAAACAAAATTGTTCTTTTTTACAAAACATTTTCAAGTTTGAAAAATATGATTGAAAATCTAAGAAAATAATTGTAAAAACAGATTTTAATTAATATTCTGAATTACACATGACAGTAAGGAAATAATATTAATTTAAAAATGAGTCGGAAGAACAGATCAGCGACCCAAAAAGCACCGTACGCACAATTAGTGCAAAATAGCTGGTTAAGCAATCCAACCAAATTGCCTTACAAAAACAAATTATATTTATCCACAATCCAGGCAATTCAACTAGAAGACTTTGCTGCCATTAGTTAGATATCAATCGTGTAGCCCTCTGGCTGCAACGGTGGAATTATAGTTTGACATGAAAACATCCACTTAGTCTACCTCCAACTTGGCAACATTGTCCGTTTATTATTTCCGGCCAATTCAATAACAATATGGCGGCGATGATGGTAAAACAGGGGTTATTTTTTTTAAACGACACCAATTTAATACGAAATGACTTTCTCCATTGTTGACAACCAGATTAATTGTTCGGACGAAACGAGGTCTCTGTTTCAACTCCACCGTTCAGCACGTGGTCGTTTGTTTGCAATTCTGTTTTGGTCAGTTTGGTACGATGATACCTCGTATAAAGCACGAACGAAGTATGTGTAAAATTTCTCCCATTCAATTCCGTTTCAAGATGGCGGCATCTGATTTTACGATGAAGATTATACGCAGTTTTGGACAAATTCATCTAACGATTGTTTTGAAATTTCGTAGGGAGGTAACATGTAAAAAAGCAAAAACGACGTATTTGTAATTTTTTCTCGTTACCTTCCGTTTCAAGATGGTGGTCTCTGATTAAACGCTGAGAGTGCATTGTTGGCTATTTTCTGTAATACTTGCTGATCATAATTTTGACCACTTCATGGAGAAAAAACATAACATTTTTTTTAACAAAATTGCTACATTAATCTAAACGATAACGGGCAAAAAGTTAATTGAATAATTTATAAATTTTATTTTATTTATTCGTAATGCTACATTATAACCGGCAAGTAGTAGAAGCAATAGTTTATAAACTTCGTTTTGTTTATTCGTAATGCTACACAATAACGGGCAAATAGTTAAAGCAATAGTTTATAAACTTCGTTTTGTTTATTCGTAATGCTACACAATAACGGGCAAATAGTTAAAGCAATAGTTTATAAACTTCGTTTTGTTTATTCGTAATGCTACACAATAACGGGTAAATAGTTAAAGCAATAGTTTATAAACTTCGTTTTGTTTATTCGTAATGCTACACAATAACGGGCAAATAGTTAAAGCAATAGTTTATAAACTTCGTTTTGTTTATTCGTAATGCTACACAATAACGGGCAAATAGTTAAAGCAATAGTTTATAAACTTCATTTTGTTTATTCGTAATGCTACACGATAACGGGCAAATAGTTAAAGCAATAGTTTATAAACTTCGTTTTGTTTATTCGTAATGCTACACAATAACGGGCAAATAGTTAAAGCAATAGTTTATAAACTTCGTTTTGTTTATTCGTAATGCTACACAATAACGGGCAAATAGTTAAAGCAATAGTTTATAAACTTCGTTTTGTTTATTCGTAATGCTACACAATAACGGGTAAATAGTTAAAGCAATAGTTTATAAACTTCGTTTTGTTTATTCGTAATGCTACACAATAACGGGCAAATAGTTAAAGCAATAGTTTATAAACTTCGTTTTGTTTATTCGTAATGCTACACAATAACGGGCAAATAGTTAAAGCAATAGTTTATAAACTTCGTTTTGTTTATTCGTAATGCTACACAATAACGGGCAAATAGTTAAAGCAATAGTTTATAAACTTCGTTTTGTTTATTCGTAATGCTACACGATAACGGGCAAATAGTTAAAGCAATAGTTTATAAACTTCGTTTTGTTTATTCGTTTTGCAACAAAAGCAACAACTTCCGTACTTGTACGCTGGCAAAAAGAACTTCCTCACTGTAGGTTGTAGGCAAAAGCAACAACTTCCGTACTTGCAGGCTGGCAAAAAGAACTTCCTCACTGTAGGTTGTAGGCAAAAGCAACAACTTCCGTACTTGTAGGCTGGCAAAAAGAACTTCCTCATTGTAGGTTGTAGGCAAAAGCAACAACTTCCTTACTTGCAGGCTGGCAAAAAACACTTCCTCATTTGAAGGCTGTAGGCAAAAAAAACAACTTAAGACTTCGACGACATGTAAAACAATTATGTTAACGAAAAAATTACTTTGATTTACGAAAGCACGATACGACGACGATAAAAGATAATAACTTCCTTTAGAATGTCACAAAAAAGTGAAATCAGTCGAATGAAGAGGTCCGACTTATTCCAAACGAACAAAATGGCGTCAAAGAGACAGTCGATATCACCAGCTCCCAATTAACCGCTTAACTTCTCTCTGACACGAACTCCTCAGCCATTTCGTGAGGCCTATAGCCTAGGTACCCTGCGATAGCCGACCGACATGCGACCAAACCCTTCGTTCTGTTCGTAAGGAACCGTTAAATTTATCACGATTTTTCCAAGAATTTGTATAGAAAATTTGTGTGCTATTAAAATTTGTTTTTAACATCCGGGATCAAACAGAACCTGACCTAGCTTGTTTTAAATCTCTTGATGTAGATTTAAAATTAAAATAGTTAACTTTAAAAATAAAACTATATTAACTCCAGCTTAAGCATTAATAGGTTTAGCCTATTCGTTAGAATATATTCCGATAATTTTTTTTTTTTAATATAAAATATTGTTTTTAGATTGTATTGTTACTAATCGCGGTTAGATATTTGTGCCTATTATTTGTAAGCAATATGATTTAAACTACGTTTTATTTGAAATAAACTCAACAACTTTTGTTGTGCTTTTCTGGTAGCGCATGATTTTGTTGTCCTCATCTGGTAGCATAGGATTTTGTTGTACCTATTTGGTAGCATAGGATTTTGTTGTGCTTTTCTGGTAGCACATGATTTTGTTGTGCTTATCTGGTAGTACAAGATTTTGTTGTACCTAATTGGTAGCATAGGATTTTGTTGTGCTTTTCTGGTAGCACATGATTTTGTTGTGCTTATCTGGTAGCACAGGATTTTGTTGTGTTTATCTGGTAGCACTGGATTTTGTTGTGCTTATCTGGTAGCATAGTATTTTGTTGCGCTTTTCTGGTAGCACATAATTTTGTTGTGCTTATCTGGTAGCACAGGATTTTGTTGTGCTTATCTGGTAGCACAGGATTTTGTTGTGCTTATCTGGTAGCACAGGATTTTGTTGTGCTTATCTGGTAGCACAGGATTTTGTTGTGCTTATCTGGTAGCACAGGATTTTGTTGTGCTTATCTGGTAGCACAGGATTTTGTTGTGCTTATCTGGTAGCACAGGATTTTGTTGTGCTTATCTGGTAGCACAGGATTTTGTTGTGCTTATCTGGTAGCACAGGATTTTGTTGTGCTTATCTGGTAGCACATGATTCTGTTGTGCTTGTCTGGTAGCATAGGATTTTGTTGTGCTTATCTGGTAGCACAGGATTTTGATGCGCTTTTCTGGTAGCACATGATTTTGTTGTGCTTGTCTGGTAGCATAGGATTTTGTTGTGCTTATCTGGTAGCACAGGATTTTGATGGGCTTATCTGGTAGCACAATATTTTGTTGCGCTTTTCTGGTAGCACATGATTCTGTTGTGCTTGTCTGGTAGCATAGGATTTTGTTGTGCTTGTCTGGTAGCACATGATTTTGTTGTGCTTATCTGGTAGCACAGGATTTTGTTGTGCTTAGCTGGTAGCACAAGATTTTGTTGTGTTTATCTGGTAGCACAGTATTTTGTTGCGCTTTTCTGGTAGCACATGATTCTGTTGTGCTTGTCTGGTAGCATAGGATTTTGTTGTGCTTATCTGGTAGCACAGGATTTTGATGCGCTTTTCTGGTAGCACATGATTCTGTTGTGCTTGTCTGGTAGCATAGGATTTTGTTGTGCTTATCTGGTAGCACAGGATTTTGTTGTGCTTATCTGGTAGCACAGTATTTTGTTGCGCTTTTCTGGTAGCACATGATTCTGTTGTGCTTGTCTGGTAGCATAGGATTTTGTTGTGCTTATCTGGTAGCACAGGATTTTGATGGGCTTATCTGGTAGCACAATATTTTGTTGTGCCTATCTGATAACAAAGGATTTTGTTATGCTTATTTGGTAGTACAGGATTTTGTTGTGCTTATTTGGTAGTACAGGATTTTGTTGTGCATATCAGGTAGCACAAGATTTTGTTGTGTCTATCTGTAATACAGGATTTTGTTGTGCCTATCTGGTAGCACAGGATTTTGTTGTGCTTATCTGGTAGCACAGGTTTTGTAGTGCCTTTCTGGTAGCATAACATTTTCGAAAAATTACTTTTTCGTAATTTTGTTAGAGCACCAAAAAAATTTGTTCTCAATATTTATCAAAAAAAAAAAAAACAAAAAAACAACAACAACAACAAAACAAAAAACAAGTAGAGTCTTGTTTGAGGAGAAATAATCATAAAATATTATCATGTAGGCTATTCAAGAATTCAAGTGTGTCTGATTTTCATTGGTGGAAAATAAAATTTATATATTAGCCTATATTATTAAAGTTGGCCACGTTCATCTGGAGTACGTGAGTTTTTATGAGTTTTAACTCATAACATGTTTTGTTAAAAGCTACAGTTATAGTCCTATGATATCTATGTTCAAACCTAAATTCAAAAACAGGCTGAGAAGCCCGTCCTGGGGAAACATGCAAGAAATAGGCCTACGTGAGTTATCGAATTTGTCTGTTTAAAAATTAGATATTACAGAGGTAATCGCGTAACAATGGTTTACACGTAATGACCGCATCCGTTAATGCCCGTTCTCCACCAATCAGCGAGAAGCTATTTAATCCTGACATTCTATTGGTCCGACTCCAACATTATCGGCTGTACAATTATGAACTGCTTCTTAGTTCTCCGGCGAGCGATGAATTGACCGTCGAGCCCGGTTATTATAGCAGCAATGCCCCATTAGAATCGAAATTATATTTGGTTTTTTACATTAGGCTCTCCTCGTATCTGATTAAAGGCCTACAACATTAGAATTCGATCGATTCGTTAAGTTCCAGTGAATGGGTTCGCATCCCGAGTAGCCTGCGGTCGTTATCTGCCCGAGTGCCTGGGCTCGAACGCTATCAGGACCATCGCAGAAGCTTCAGAATTGTTAATTGGGTAGGCCTATATAGTTCAGATGTATAAACGAAGCTCGAGTGTGTTTAAAATGCAGTTGGTTTACAGTGTTGTTGTCAATTTGTGTCATTCCCTTCTCTCTGCTATTGCCTCACCCACTACAATGTTCCTAAGTGTCTAGAGGCCTACGTTAGTTTTTGTTTGCCTTTCCCGACGAAAGGAGAACGACAATTAAAACAAAGTAACAATAACTTGTAGTATTTTTCATGGTAAAATATATGATTAGGATTATATACCTATTCTTCCCGTCAGTGGTCTATCAACTCACCTCATAAAGGCTACCGCGGTTCGAAACTTTATAGTTTCATCTTCAGGCTATACAAAATGTTAAATCCCTCTGTCGAGGTCAAAGTCAAACAAAACATTAAAACATACATCACAAACACTGAGCACGATTACACGTTTAAAATATTCATCATGAAATTCGGCTTGGCCAAGCTACACAGGCGACTCGTACGTCGTTACATTCCGGACGAATTTCATCGTGTAAATATTTGACTTTGTGACAACCTCGACAGAGGGATTTAACATTTTGTACGGCCTGAAGATGAAACTATAAAGTTTCGAAACCGCGGTAGCCTTTATGAGGCGAGTTGATAGACTTTTTTTTCCGGCGAAAAACCGTTAAGGTTATCATCGCCGAGGCACGATATTAATAAAATAAAATTTAGGAGTATCACGAAATAAAATTTAACAGTAAATTAAAACAATATACAATAACAATTATTAATACTATTCCTAAAACTAGTTAACAATAAAATATGACTCTAATAAATAAATAAATAAATAAAACTAAACAACAAGGAAAACAAAGCAAACAATAACAAATTCAGATAAATAAATAGCCACAAATATACAACTTGTTGCAGGGCTGTAAAGAGGCCCTGCAATATTATTTTAAGTTAAATTTTATTTAACAAATTCAGACGATGAAAGAATTTCAGTGTCCGGTCAATGGCCGAGACACTATTCTCCCAACGTCCTCTGCATACTATTTCCCAGACCACATACACGCCTTATATTTTGGAAACCATCACAGTCTATAGACCACTGACGGGAAGAATGGGTATATAATCCTAATCATTTGAATATGTGGTCCGGTGGCTATGTTACAATAATGAAAAGTAAAATAGATTTTACAACAGTCATTTAAAAGCAGGCCTACTTTGAGTGTAATTGACATCGAATTATCTACAAAAACTAATATTATTTTTGATAAATAAGTGGTGATTGAATTTTGAACACGTCGTAGTTCCAGACAAAAACTGTTAGAGATTTGTCTATGAAATTTGGTGAAAGTTAATTTCCGTTAGATTTAGTTTTGTTTTGACGTTAAATAGATGTTTGCAACATGTACGAGTGCTTAATACACTTTATTCGCAACATGTATGAGTGCTTAATACACTTTATTTGCAACATGTATGAGTGCTTAATACACTTTATTTGCAACATGTATGAGTGCTTAATACACTTTATTTGCAACATGTATGAGTGCTTAATACACTTTATTTGCAACATGTATGAGTGCTTAATACACTTTATTTGCAACATGTATGAGTGCTTAATACACTTTATTTGCAACATGTATGAGTGCTTAATACACTTTATTTGCAACATGTATGAAAATGCCAAGCCCTCGCCGGGAATCGAACCCGGATCTTCGGGGTGAAAGCCTAGTACGCTATCCACTAGACCACCGAGGCGCTATTAATCATCCCACCGTCTGCATTAGCCCAAGTGTGCACAATAGTCGGACGTTAAACACAAAAAAAAAGCAACATGTATGAGTGCTTAATACACTTTATTTGCAACATGTACGAGTTCTTAATACACTTTATTTGCAACATGTACGAGTGCTTAATACACTTTATTTGCAACATGTACGAGTTCTTAATACACTTTATTTGCAACATGTACGAGTGCTTAATACACTTTATTTGCAACATGTACGAGAGTGCTTAATACACTTTATTCGCAACATGTATGAGTGCTTAATACACTTTATTTGCAACATGTATGAGTGCTTAATACACTTTATTTGCAACATGTACGAGTGCTTAATACACTTTATTTGCAACATGTATGAGTGCTTAATACACTTTATTTGCAACATGTACGAGTGCTTAATACGACTTTATTTGCAACATGTATGAGTGCTTAATACACTTTATTTGCAACATGTACGAGTGCTTAATACACTTTATTCACAACATGTATGAGTGCTTAATACACTTTATTCGCAACATGTATGAGTGCTTAATACACTTTATTTGCAACATGTACGAGTGCTTAATACACTTTATTTGCAACATGTACGAGTGCTTAATACACTTTATTCGCAACATGTATGAGTGCTTAATACACTTTATTCGCAACATGTATGAGTGCTTAATACACTTTATTTGCAACATGTACGAGTGCTTAATACACTTTATTCGCAACATGTATGAGTGCTTAATACACTTTATTCGCAACATGTATGAGTGCTTAATACACTTTATTTGCAACATGTACGAGTGCTTAATAAACTTTATTCGCAACATGTATGAGTGCTTAATACACTTTATTTGCAACGTGTTTATCAGAAATACACTTAACTCGGTTTTATCTTTCATACGTAAAAAACAATATTTTTTTTACCACATTTTTGTGTTCCGCGTCATAGCAACAAAATTATGGCAGCTACAGTGACAAAGATAATTGAATAATGTCTAGCATTCCCTAAATATTTTATTGTTTAGAAATTTATACTGTTAAGGTTATCATCGCCGTCACGCAAAATAAAAGTATTAAAGAAAAACAACAACAACAATCTATAATAGTAAAAAATAAATAAAACAAAAATTTTAAAAAACAGGTATAACTATATTACAATAACGAATACTTAACAAATAACAATGAATAAAATTTAATAACAATTCGTAAAAGTATATATAAACATAACAGAGATAAAATTATTTAGAGAAAATAAATAAATAAAATAAAATAAAAAGGGACGTAAATTGTCCCTGAAAAAAAATAAATACAATGTACAAAGCAAAATTAAAAATAACTATAACAACAATAAGTTAAATTTTATTTAAAAGATTCAAGCGACGCAAGAATGTTAGTGCTCTGTCAATAGCCGTAGAATCATCTTTTAATGTTTCCTCTAAATTGACACCTAGTCCACATAATCGGCGTATCTTCCTTAGACCATTACAATCTCGCAGAACATGTTAAATTGTGATTTATACTATTTAACCATATATAACTTTATTTACTTACGTCATATTATTGACTCGTTTCGGAACTAAGATTCCATCTTCAGAACTCACTACTGGGAGGTCGTCAACACATTAAAATTTGTATAAAACACACAGTATATAGGCTATCACGTAGAACACTACAACGAATACGTGGACTGTCTCGGAACCACAAGTAATGTTCAGTTGCGAGTCTTGTCTTTACTTAAGGTCTTTATCGCTGTGTCATAAATTGCGTTCGACTAGAAATTTAATTGGTTATTCAATAAGGGATTTGGTTCCTTTATACGGCTCTATAAAACTCAAACTCCTGAACGGCATCCATAAATCCGCCCTTGTTGCTTACGTGTTGGTCTCGGAATCCGTGTACCGCAATCGTTCTTCATAAGATAGCGAGCGTGGGTGCGTAGGTGTTAGTCACAGTTTTTTGGCAGATACTCCGAAGCGCCGAAACTATCGCAGACGTTAAGTGTAATTTAAAGTATGGCGGTGTTTCCCTAGGTTTAAGTCGTAGCAATCTTAAGTAATGCTTAACTACGTTGGTGAGGATTTGTGTAGGGCCTCCATGTTGGTCTCGGAATCCGTGTACCACGATCGTTCTTCATAAGATAGCGAGCGTGGGTGCGTAGGTGTTAGTCACAGTTTTTTGGCAGATACTCCGAAGCGCCGAAACTATCGCAGACGTTAAGTGTAATTTAAAGTATGGCGGTGTTTCCCTAGGTTTAGGTCGTAGCAATCTTAAGTAATGCTTAACTACGTTGGTGAGGATTTGTGTAGGGCCTCCATGTTGGTCTCGGAATCCGTGTACCGCGATCGTTCTTCATAAGATAGCGAGCGGGGGTGCGTAGGTGTTAGTCACAGTTTTTTGGCAGATACTCCGAAGCGCCGAAACTATCGCAGACGTTAAGTGTAATTTAAAGTATCGCGGTGTTTCCCTAGGTTTAGGTCGTAGCAATCTTAAGTAATGCTTAACTACGTTGGTGAGGATTTGTGTAGGGCCTCCATGTTGGTCTCGGAATCCGTGTACCGCGATCGTTCTTCATAAGATAGCGAGCGGGGGTGCGTAGGTGTTAGTCACAGTTTTTTGGCAGATACTCCGAAGCGCCGAAACTATCGCAGACGTTAAGTGTAATTTAAAGTATCGCGGTGTTTCCCTAGGTTTAGGTCGCAGCAATCTTAAGTAATGCTTAACTACGTTGGTGAGGATTTGTGTAGGGCCTCCATGTTGGTCTCGGAATCCGTGTACCGCGATCGTTCTTCATAAGATAGCGAGCGGGGTGCGTAGGTGTTAGTCACAGTTTTTTGGCAGATACTCCGAAGCGCCGAAACTATCGCAGACGTTAAGTGTAATTTAAAGTATCGCGGTGTTTCCCTAGGTTTAGGTCGTAGCAATCTTAAGTAATGCTTAACTACGTTGGTGAGGATTTGTGTAGGGCCTCCATGTTGGTCTCGGAATCCGTGTACCGCGATCGTTCTTCATAAGATAGCGAGCGGGGGTGCGTAGGTGTTAGTCACAGTTTTTTGGCAGATACTCCGAAGCGCCGAAACTATCGCAGACGTTAAGTGTAATTTAAAGTATGGCGGTGTTTCCCTAGGTTTAGGTCGTAGCAATCTTAAGTAATGCTTAACTACGTTGGTGAGGATTTGTGTAGGGCCTCCATGTTGGTCTCGGAATCCGTGTACCGCGATCGTTCTTCATAAGATAGCGAGCGGGGGTGCGTAGGTGTTAGTCACAGTTTTTTGGCAGATACTCCGAAGCGCCGAAACTATCGCAGACGTTAAGTGTAATTTAAAGTATCGCGGTGTTTCCCTAGGTTTAGGTCGCAGCAATCTTAAGTAATGCTTAACTACGTTGGTGAGGATTTGTGTAGGGCCTCCATGTTGGTCTCGGAATCCGTGTACCGCGATCGTTCTTCATAAGATAGCGAGCGGGGTGCGTAGGTGTTAGTCACAGTTTTTTGGCAGATACTCCGAAGCGCCGAAACTATCGCAGACGTTAAGTGTAATTTAAAGTATCGCGGTGTTTCCCTAGGTTTAGGTCGTAGCAATCTTAAGTAATGCTTAACTACGTTGGTGAGGATTTGTGTAGGGCCTCCATGTTGGTCTCGGAATCCGTGTACCGCGATCGTTCTTCATAAGATAGCGAGCGTGGGTGCATGGGTGTTAGTCACAGTTTTTTGGCAGATACTCCGAAGCGCCGAAACTATCGCAGACGTTAAGTGTAATTTAAAGTATCGCGGTGTTTCCCTAGGTTTAGGTCGTAGCAATCTTAAGTAATGCTTAACTACGTTGGTGAGGATTTGTGTAGGGCCTCCATGTTGGTCTCGGAATCCGTGTACCGCGATCGTTCTTCATAAGATAGCGAGCGGGGTGCGTAGGTGTTAGTCACAGTTTTTGGCAGATACTCGAAGCGCCGAAACTATCGCAGACGTTAAGTGTAATTTAAAGTATCGCGGTGTTTCCCTAGGTTTAGGTCGTAGCAATCTTAAGTAATGCTTAACTACGTTGGTGAGGATTTGTGTAGGGCCTCCATGTTGGTCTCGGAATCCGTGTACCGCGATCGTTCTTCATAAGATAGCGAGCGGGGGTGCGTAGGTGTTAGTCACAGTTTTTTGGCAGATACTCCGAAGCGCCGAAACTATCGCAGACGTTAAGTGTAATTTAAAGTATCGCGGTGTTTCCCTAGGTTTAGGTCGTAGCAATCTTAATTAATGCTTAACTACGTTGGTGAGGATTTGTGTAGGGCCTCCATGTTGGTCTCGGAATCCGTGTACCGCGATCGTTCTTCATAAGATAGCGAGCGGGGGTGCGTAGGTGTTAGTCACAGTTTTTTGGCAGATACTCTGAAGCGCCGAAACTATCGCAGACGTTAAGTGTAATTTAAAGTATGGCGGTGTTTCCCTAGGTTTAGGTCGCAGCAATCTTAAGTAATGCTTAACTATGTTGGTGAGGATTTGTGTAGGGCCTCCATGTTGGTCTCGAATCCGTGTACCGCGATCGTTCTTCATAAGATAGCGAGCGGGGTGCGTAGGTGTTAGTCAAAGTTTTTGGCAGATACTCCGAAGCGCCGAAACTATCGCAGACGTTAAGTGTAATTTAAAGTATCGCGGTGTTTCCCTAGGTTTAGGTCGCAGCAATCTTAAGTAATGCTTAACTATGTTGGTGAGGATTTGTGTAGGGCCTCCATGTTGGTCTCGGAATCCGTGTACCGCGATCGTTCTTCATAAGATAGCGAGCGGGGTGCGTAGGTGTTAGTCACAGTTTTTTGGCAGATACTCCGAAGCGCCGAAACTATCGCAGACGTTAAGTGTAATTTAAAGTATCGAGGTGTTTCCCTAGGTTTAGGTCGCAGCAATCTTAAGTAATGCTTAACTATGTTGGTGAGGATTTGTGTAGGGCCTCCATGTTGGTCTCGGAATCCGTGTACCGCGATCGTTCTTCATAAGATAGCGAGCGGGGGTGCGTAGGTGTTAGTCACAGTTTTTTGGCAGATACTCCGAAGCGCCGAAACTATCGCAGACGTTAAGTGTAATTTAAAGTATCGCGGTGTTTCCCTAGGTTTAGGTCGCAGCAATCTTAAGTAATGCTTAACTATGTTGGTGAGGATTTGTGTAGGGCCTCCATGTTGGTCTCGGAATCCGTGTACCGCGATCGTTCTTCATAAGATAGCGAGCGGGGGTGCGTAGGTGTTAGTCACAGTTTTTGGCAGATACTCCGAAGCGCCGAAACTATCGCAGACGTTAAGTGTAATTTAAAGTATCGCGGTGTTTCCCTAGGTTTAGGTCGTAGCAATCTTAAGTAATGCTTAACTACGTTGGTGAGGATTTGTGTAGGGCCTCCATGTTGGTCTCGGAATCCGTGTACCGCGATCGTTCTTCATAAGATAGCGAGCGGGGGTGCGTAGGTGTTAGTCACAGTTTTTTGGCAGATACTCCGAAGCGCCGAAACTATCGCAGACGTTAAGTGTAATTTAAAGTATGGCGGTGTTTCCCTAGGTTTAGGTCGTAGCAATCTTAAGTAATGCTTAACTACGTTGGTGAGGATTTGTGTAGGGCCTCCATGTTGGTCTCGGAATCCGTGTACCGCGATCGTTCTTCATAAGATAGCGAGCGTGGGTGCGTAGGTGTTAGTCACAGTTTTTTGGCAGATACTCCGAAGCGCCGAAACTATCGCAGACGTTAAGTGTAATTTAAAGTATCGCGGTGTTTCCCTAGGTTTAGGTCGTAGCAATCTTAAGTAATGCTTAACTACGTTGGTGAGGATTTGTGTAGGGCCTCCATGTTGGTCTCGGAATCCGTGTACCGCGATCGTTCTTCATAAGATAGCGAGCGGGGTGCGTAGGTGTTAGTCACAGTTTTTTGGCAGATACTCCGAAGCGCCGAAACTATCGCAGACGTTAAGTGTAATTTAAAGTATCGCGGTGTTTCCCTAGGTTTAGGTCGTAGCAATCTTAAGTAATGCTTAACTACGTTGGTGAGGATTTGTGTAGGGCCTCCATGTTGGTCTCGGAATCCGTGTACCGCGATCGTTCTTCATAAGATAGCGAGCGTGGGTGCGTAGGTGTTAGTCACAGTTTTTTGGCAGATACTCCGAAGCGCCGAAACTATCGCAGACGTTAAGTGTAATTTAAAGTATCGCGGTGTTTCCCTAGGTTTAGGTCGCAGCAATCTTAAGTAATGCTTAACTATGTTGGTGAGGATTTGTGTAGGGCCTCCATGTTGGTCTCGGAATCCGTGTACCGCGATCGTTCTTCATAAGATAGCGAGCGGGGGTGCGTAGGTGTTAGTCACAGTTTTTTGGCAGATACTCCGAAGCGCCGAAACTATCGCAGACGTTAAGTGTAATTTAAAGTATGGCGGTGTTTCCCTAGGTTTAGGTCGTAGCAATCTTAAGTAATGCTTAACTACGTTGGTGAGGATTTGTGTAGGGCCTCCATGTTGGTCTCGGAATCCGTGTACCGCGATCGTTCTTCATAAGATAGCGAGCGTGGGTGCGTAGGTGTTAGTCACAGTTTTTTGGCAGATACTCCGAAGCGCCGAAACTATCGCAGACGTTAAGTGTAATTTAAAGTATGGCGGTGTTTCCCTAGGTTTAGGTCGTAGCAATCTTAAGTAATGCTTAACTACGTTGGTGAGGATTTTAGGAATAACGTTTCCATATTCTGTTGGTACAATTTTGTATTAATTTATTTAATGGCGTGTTAGATTTGTTACGGTGTCACCACGAAGACTTTATCTATGTGCCACGGCAGTGTATTTTGTAAAGTTTGGCTATTCGTGAAAATTATCCAGTCCAAGTGGTATGGACAATAATCTATGGATGAAACTATTGTAGGCCTATGCTGATAATTTTTGAGAATATGGTTGGTGTGATTCAGCATGTTTTGTAAATTATACAAATTTTAATGTTTTTTTGTGTTTAACGTCCGACTATAGGCTAGTGCACACTTGGGCTAATTCAGACGATGGGATGATTTATATCGCATGAAAATGCCACAGACTCGAACCCGGGTCCTCGGGGTGAAAACCTAGTACGCTATTCACTAGGCCACCGAGGCGGCCAAATTTTATTGTGTTCATCACCTTGGAGTGACTTCTGAAGATGGGACCTTAGTTCCGAAACGCGTCAACAATATAACAAAAGCAAACAAAGTCACAGACGGTGAAATAGATTAAATTTCTAAAAAAAATCAGTGACTTGGTTACGTTAATACAATTTAGTTTGTTATCGGTCGCTTAACATTGGTTTTCGTAATTTTTAAAATAGATCTACCGCAACCGTTTTGGTGAAAATATGCAAATTTAAGTCACATTCATTGTGGAGTTTGGGAAAGCGTGACTAATTAATGGATTTACCGGAGGGAGTGTTGTGTGTGAATGCCGACCGACCCTTTTGTCCCGAAACTGGCCTCAACTTAGGTCGATGTATTTTTTTATAGTAAATAACTCCTTCCCATATTGTTTATTTCCTATAGGGAACCAAAGGATAAAACATTCTTTAAGCAAATAGGCCTACGCATTAGGTTTCTTGTTATTCCGCACATTTGGTCTCCAGAGGCTTCTCAGTTGAAAAATAATACAAATAATTACCTATTTTGTTCGCATATTTGTTGTTATTAATTTTAGCTAGTTATAGCTTCGATCGAGAAAAAAGTAAAGAATTACACTGATTTTTTTCATAACTCTATAGCCTATGCCGTAGTTAAACATTTTTACTAAAAAGTGCCAAACAATGTACAAGATTTCTTAAAGTGTTTAACGCTGGGCGTTGTTCCGATTATTCGAGGGCGTTGAAGTTAAGAAATTATGATTTTTCTTTGTCAGTCGCATAGGCCTAGACTACGCCTGATCAGCTAACTTAAGCCTTGTTTTTGTTGCAGCGACGTTCCCTATGACCCGCCGCATCGGCCACCCTTACCAAAACAGAACGCCCCCGAAGCGGAAGAAGCCTCGGACTTCGTTCACCAGACTTCAGATAGCGGAACTAGAGAAACGATTCCACAAACAGAAGTACTTGGCGTCGGCAGAAAGGGCGGCGCTGGCGAAAACGTTGAAAATGACGGACGCCCAAGTGAAAACCTGGTTCCAAAACAGAAGAACAAAATGGAGGTATTTCCGAGTTCTCTCTTTGATTACCTGTCTATGTAGGTCCTATAAGCTACTGATGGTAGCTCTCTAGTCGAATAACGAACAAAAGCGATGAATGTAGTTCAAAAGTATAGGGTGATGTGTAAATATATTAATACGAATTTGATTTACTGTAGGGCCAACCTCCGATGAACTCCCGCTAGTAAGCCAACCGAAGTACAGTATCCGCCGAACTGGCTTCGAGATCCGCCGAGCTGGTCCAGTCATCGGCGTCATCTCCGCTGGACTAGGGAAATCAGTAGAACGCTAGGGAATTGTTCAAGTTCGATTTGAAAATACTAATCTTTAGCAAACTCGCGTACTAGCTGGCGTTGAAGTTACGAGTAGGCTTAAACTATTATCGAAGAAAAATCAGACCGCCCCAAAACCTCCCCAAAAATAACTTTTCTTTTAACTCATACCCTCCACAAAAGATTTGAGCCGCCAAACTGAAATTTGTTTATGTATATCAAAATTCGCTCCGTCCGAAACAAATGGCCGGCGGTAACCTGTACCTTATTCCCTCCTTCCGCGAGAAATGGGCAAAACAAATGGCGTTAACTGGCTGTTACATAGAAGTCTTAATCCGCTGATGAAGTTTTTTTTAAAGCACTTCTACAAGACGTACACCTCACCATGTAGACCTAACCGTTTTATAAAGACTTTCGGTTCTCCTGTATTTTTCAGCGCTTCTCTATTTCAGGAAAGTAAACATAGGTAACCATTTGTAAGGAGACTTTCGGTTCTCCTGTATTTTTCAGCGTTTCCATATTTCAGGAAAGTAAACATAGGTAACCATTTGTAAGGAGACTTTCGGTTCTCCTGTATTTTTCAGCGTTTCCATATTTCAGGAAAGTAAACATAGGTAACTATTTGTAAGGAGACTTTCGGTTCTCCTGTATTTTTCAGCGCTTCTCTATTTCAGGAAAGTAAACATAGGTAACCATTTGTAAGGAGACATTCGGTTCTCCTGTATTTTTCAGCGTTTCTATATTTCAGGAAAGTAAACATAGGTAACTATTTGTAAGGAGACTTTCGGTTCTCCTGTATTTTTCAGCGTTTCTCTATTTCAGGAAAGTAAACATAGGTAACCATTTGTAAGGAGACTTTCGGTTCTCCTGTATTTTTCAGCGTTTCTCTATTTCAGGAAAGTAAACATAGGTAACCATTTGTAAGGAGACTTTCGGTTCTCCTGTATTTTTCAGCGTTTCTATATTTCAGGAAAGTAAACATAGGTAACCATTTGTAAGGAGACTTTCGGTTCTCCTGTATTTTTCAGCGTTTCTCTATTTCAGGAAAGTAAACATAGGTAACCATTCGTAAGGAGACTTTCGGTTCTCCTGTATTTTTCAGCGTTTCTCTATTTCAGGAAAGTAAACATAGGTAACCATTTGTAAGGAGACTTTCGGTTCTCCTGTATTTTTCAGCGTTTCTATATTTCAGGAAAGTAAACATAGGTAACCATTTGTAAGGAGACTTTCGGTTCTCCTGTATTTTTCAGCGTTTCTATATTTCAGGAAAGTAAACATAGGTAACTATTTGTAAGGAGACTTACGGTTCTCCTGTATTTTTCAGCGTTTCTCTATTTCAGGAAAGTAAACATAGGTAACCATTCGTAAGGAGACTTTCGGTTCTCCTGTATTTTTCAGCGTTTCTCTATTTCAGGAAAGTAAACATAGGTAACCATTTGTAAGGAGACTTTCGGTTCTCCTGTATTTTTCAGCGTTTCTCTGTTTCAGGAAAGTAAACATAGGTAACCATTTGTAAGGAGACTTTCGGTTCTCCTGTATTTTTCAGCGTTTCTATATTTCAGGAAAGTAAACATAGGTAACTATTTGTAAGGAGACTTACGGTTCTCCTGTATTTTTCAGCGTTTCTCTATTTCAGGAAAGTAAACATAGGTAACCATTTGTAAGGAGACTTTCGGTTCTCCTGTATTTTTCAGCGTTTCTATATTTCAGGAAAGTAAACATAGGTAACCATTTGTAAGGAGACTTTCGGTTCTCCTGTATTTTTCAGCGTTTTTATATTTCAGGAAAGTAAACATAGGTAACCATTTGTAAGGAGACTTTCGGTTCTCCTGTATTTTTCAGCGTTTTTATATTTCAGGGAGGAAACCGAATTCGATAGCCTATACTCAGCAGTCCTGCGTCTTCTCACTAAACACTCAGCAAATACATTTAATGGACTCTTATTGAGTTACTTTAAATAAGGGATTACACAAAACGATTAGGGATAACATCCTCGAAACATAACGTTCGTCAAGTATGTTAACATAACAGAACCGATGATCACTAACAGTCATCCATTGTTTCCTCTGTTCACTTAACGTTCTAAAAATAAATTTATTTAAATAAAACTGAAACGTTTTTTTAACATTTTTGAAAGCATCTGAGCTTTAAATTGACATCGGCCAATTGTGTGTTACGTTTCTATTTCCAAATTTTGGACTGACAACATTTCAATGGGCCTGTATACTCTACCGTAGACTTTAATTTGTTTATATTACAGCCTAATATGTCTTTAAAATAAATAACTTCGACAACAAACCTTATCGGTTTAATTCTACAAAGCTCTATTTTTTTAAATGTTTTGTTTTGAATTTCGGTGTTATAACTTTTTTCTTAGAATCTACACCGTGCTGGTAAACGTGCCCGGACTGAAATGTGGGAACAACAGTCAGCTGTACGCGAGAGGACAGGGCCAACTATTTTCTTAGCTCTCAGCAGAGGACAAGATTTATTTTTGGTTTTCACATTTTCTCCCGAACCGTCTGACTTTAAACAGGCTCAAATCTTCGAAGAACAAAAATAAATTTGCCTCTTCTAACCGAATAGCATTTGATATTTGTCAATAAAGCTGTCGTAGGCACGAGTTTTGTTCGGACATTGATAGGCGAAAGCTAGCCCTTACATTTTGAGCAAAATTTAAACGTACTGAACAGTTTTTTCCTGTACAACTGGCCTTTAAATATAAGCTGCCCTTAAATTTTTAGCTAAATTTAAACGTACTGAACAGTTTTTTCCTGTACAACTGGCCTTTAAGTATAAGCTGCCCTTACATTTTGAGCAAAATTTAATCGTACTGAACAGTTTTTTCCTGTACAACTGGCCTTTAAGTATAAGCTGCCCTTACATTTTGAGCTAAATTTAAACGTACTGAACAGTTTTTTCCTGTACAGCTGGCCTTTAAGTATAAGCTGCCCTTACATTTTGAGCAAAATTTAATCGTACTGAACAGTTTTTTCCTGTCCAGCTGGCCTTTAAGTATAAGCTGCCCTTATATTCTGAGCAAAATTTAATCGTACTGAACAGTTTTTTCCTGTCCAGCTGGCCTTTAAGTATAAGCTGCCCTTACATTTTGATCAAAATTTAATCGTACTGAACAGTTTTTTCCTGTCCAGCTGGCCTTTAAGTATAAGCTGCCCTTATATTCTGAGCAAAATTTAATTGTACTGAACAGTTTTTTCCTGTCCAGCTGGCCTTTAAGTATAAGCTGCCCTTACATTTTGATCAAAATTTAATCGTACTGAACAGTTTTTTCCTGTCCAGCTGGCCTTTAAGTATAAGCTGCCCTTATATTCTGAGCAAAATTTAATCGTACTGAACAGTTTTTTCCTGTCCAGCTGGCCTTTAAGTATAAGCTGCCCTTACATTTTGATCAAAATTTAATCGTACTGAACTGTTTTTTCCTGTCCAGCTGGCCTTTAAGTATAAGCTGCCCTTACATTTTGAGCAAAATTTAATCGTACTGAACAGTTTTTTCCTGTACAGCTGACCTTTAAGTATAAGCTGCCCTTACATTTTGAGCAAAATTTAATCGTACTGAACAGTTTTTCCCTGTACAGCTGGCCTTTAAATATAAGCTGCCCTTAAATTTTGAGCTAAATTTAAACGTACTGAACAGTTTTTTCCTGTCCAGCTGACCTTTAAGTATAAGCTGCCCTTACATTTTGAGCTAAATTTAAACGTACTGAACAGTTTTTTCCTGTCCAGCTGGCCTTTAAGTATAAGCTGCCCTTATATTCTGAGCAAAATTTAATCGTACTGAACAGTTTTTTCCTGTCCAGCTGGCCTTTAAGTATAAGCTGCCCTTACATTTTGATCAAAATTTAATCGTACTGAACAGTTTTTTCCTGTCCAGCTGACCTTTAAGTATAAGCTGCCCTTACATTTTGAGCAAAAATTTAATCACACATTTTGAGCAAAAATTTAATCGTACTGAACAGTTTTTCCTGTACCTTTAGCTATAAGCCTTTAAATATAAGCCTGTCCAGCTGACTTTAAGTATAAGCTGCCCTAAATCGTACTGAACAGTTTTTCCTGTACAGCTGGCCTTTAAATATAAGCTGCCCTTAAATTTTGAGCTAAATTTAAACGTACTGAACAGTTTTTTCCTGTCCAGCTGACCTTTAAGTATAAGCTGCCCTTACATTTTGAGCTAAATTTAAACGTACTGAACAGTTTTTTCCTGTCCAGCTGGCCTTTAAGTATAAGCTGCCCTTATATTCTGAGCAAAATTTAATCGTACTGAACTGTTTTTTCCTGTCCAGCTGGCCTTTAAGTATAAGCTGCCCTTACATTTTGAGCAAAATTTAATCGTACTGAACAGTTTTTTCCTGTACAGCTGACCTTTAAGTATAAGCTGCCCTTACATTTTTGAGCAAAATTTAATCGTACTGAACAGTTTTTCCCTGTACAGCTGGCCTTTAAATATAAGCTGCCCTTAAATTTTGAGCTAAATTTAAACGTACTGAACAGTTTTTTCCTGTCCAGCTGACCTTTAAGTATAAGCTGCCCTTACATTTTGAGCTAAATTTAAACGTACTGAACAGTTTTTTCCTGTCCAGCTGACCTTTAAGTATAAGCTGCCCTTACATTTTGAGCTAAATTTAAACGTACTGAACAGTTTTTTCCTGTTCAGCTGACCTTTAAGTATAAGCTGCCCTTACATTTTGAGCTAAATTTAAACGTACTGAACAGTTTTTTCCTGTCCAGCTGACCTTTAAGTATAAGCTGCCCTTACATTTTGATCAAAATTTAAACGTACTGAACAGTTTTTTCCTGTCCAGCTGACCTTTAAGTATAAGCTGCCCTTACATTTTGAGCTAAATTTAAACGTACTGAACAGTTTTTTCCTGTACAGCTGACCTTTAAGTATAAGCTGCCCTTACATTTTGAGCAAAATTTAATCGTACTGAACAGTTTTTTCCTGTCCAGCTGGCCTTTAAATATAAGCTGCCCTAACATTTTGAGCTAAATTTAAACGTACTGAACAGTTTTTTCCTGTACAGCTGACCTTTAAGTATAAGCTGCCCTTACATTTTGAGCTAAATTTAAACGTACTGAACATTTTTTTCCTGTCCAGCTGACCTTTAAGTATAAGCTGCCCTTACATTTTGAGCAAAATTTAATCGTACTGAACAGTTTTTTCCTGTACAGCTGGCCTTTAAATATAAGCTGCCCTTAAATTTTGAGCAAAATTTAAACGTACTGAACAGTTTTTTCCTGTCCAGCTGACCTTTAAGTATAAGCTGCCCTTACATTTTGAGCTAAATTTAAACGTACTGAACAGTTTTTTCCTGTCCAGCTGACCTTTAAGTATAAGCTGCCCTTACATTTTGAGCTAAATTTAAACGTACTGAACATTTTTTTCCTGTCCAGCTGACCTTTAAGTATAAGCTGCCCTTACATTTTGAGTAAAATTTAATCGTACTGAACAGTTTTTTCCTGTACAGCTGACCTTTAAGTATAAGCTGCCCTTACATTTTGAGCAAAATTTAATCGTACTGAACAGTTTTTTCCTGTCCAGCTGGCCTTTAAATATAAGCTGCCCTAACATTTTGAGCTAAATTTAAACGTACTGAACAGTTTTTCCTGTCCAGCTGGCCTTTAAGTATAAGCTGCCCTTACATTTTGAGCAAAATTTAATCGTACTGAACAGTTTTTTCCTGTACAGCTGACCTTTAAGTATAAGCTGCCCTTACATTTTGAGCAAAATTTAATCGTACTGAACAGTTTTTTCCTGTACAGCTGACCTTTAAGTATAAGCTGCCCTTACATTTTGAGCAAAATTTAATCGTACTGAACAGTTTTTCCTGTACAGTTGGCCTTTAAGTATAAGCCAGCTCTTACATTTTTAGCTCATTTAATCGTATTGAAGTCTTTTCCTGTACAGCTGGCCTTTAAGTATATGGCGGAAGAGATTACTTAATCCAAGAAACTTCAAAACGTAGGCTATACCAGCTTATAGGTTGCAGAGTTACTCGATACCGCCAGAAATGAAAATTGTCACTAACCCTCGGGTTTATATATAAGTCCTGTTACATTATCACCTTGGGCTAGGCAGCCAGGCCTAACAACACGAGTGCCGTAGTCAGACCCCACTTCGTTAAGTTATTCTATGAATAAGATTAAACATTTTATGTCGTTTGATTTCGGTTAAATTTGCAACACACCTCGTCGTTAGACTATATAGACTTATGTTACGTTGCAGGCCTACAGTATTAAGCGATTGTAAACCTTAACGCAACGGGAAACCTTTTAATCCTCGACTGTAAAAAACAAATCGTGAAAGCTTTTAAGTTGAACCTGTTTAAAATAAATTTTCAGACAGTAATTTAGTCTGTAGGATCGTAATGAAATAAATAAAGGAGTCGCAGAGGTGGAGCGGATAAAACTAGTATTAATTGCTACTAACGATCGGTTGTAACATTTTAATTATCGCACGGTTCGACTTATCTGAGTCGCCTAATGGAAGAGCTGTGTTGTCTTTTGTCGCCAGTGGCGCGCTGGCGCCCCGCACGGAACCACGCACAACTAACCGCTAAACCAGAAAACCGTTTTGTACTTTGTGTCCTGTACAGTCGTTGAACAATTAATAAACACGGTATCCGGTACACTCGTGTCTTATAGCAAATGTTAAATATATTATTCCAGAAAATCGCATAACTTTTTTTGCGTGCAAGGCCTTATTGCGTCGAAAACCGTGTTGCATAAGAGAATTTGTTAAGGAAGTGTTACCGTCAGAAAATTACGACTGGATTAAACCCTTACAACTAGTGATGATTATACTTAAAACTTAATTTTTCTTAATTTTTTTTGTGACTCAATAAATAACATGTTACCACAGCTGTTTAGATATTTTAGTACTACATAGGCAGCATAGACTATTATTAAACAATAGAAAAGAAATTAAAATATGAATTTTTTGTTACAAGTGGATGTAGGAAACTTTATTTTACTAAATTTTGATATTTTATTAAAGCCTAAATAGTCATTATGTAATTGTACTTTCGTTGTAATGCTACAGTAACACAGTAGCTGTTACAGGCCTACTACCTTGGCTTATATACATGCAAGATCCTGTTAGTTTTAAAAAATATGTAGGTTTTACAGTTTATTGTAAAGATAAAGCTGTAAGCTTCAAAATGTAACTGCAGTGACGTACAAATATCTTTAAAAAAATAACCGTCCCAGTTTAACGGAAAATTATTTAAAAAAATAATACATGTTCAAATCTTACTGGGCTAGAGTCAAGATGACGCTTTCTGTCACCGGTTAAGGTCATTGAGTAAAGGAGGAAGGATTGAGTATAACATGGAACACGGCTGTTCCAAAGAGTTTTAACACAAAGAGTAACTGAATAGTTATCAGATCAGTAGGATTCAAACATAGCTCTCATTTGCTCTTACTGCTTCCTCGTAAGTGGACTCTAACACAGCCCTTCTTGTGATTTACTGCTTCATTTTTATCCGGATTCAAACATAGCTCTCTCTTGCTCTTACTGGTTCCTCGTAAGTGGACTCTAACACAGCCCTTCTTGTGATTTACTGCTTCTTTTTTATCCGGATTCAAACATAGCTCTCTTTTGCTTTTACTGCTTCCTCGTAAGTGGACTCTAACACAACCCTTCTTGTGATTTACTGCTTCTTTTTTATCCGGATTCAAACATAGCTCTCTTTTGCTCTTACTGCTTCCTCGTAAGTGGACTCTAACACAGCCAGTCTTGTGAATTACTGCTTCATTTTTATCCGGATTTAAACATTGCTGTCTTTTGCTCTTACTGCTTCCTCGTAAGTGGACTCTAACACAACCCTTCTTGTGATTTACTGCTTCTTTTTTATCCGGATTTAAACATTGCTGTCTTTTGCTCTTACTGCTTCCTCGTAAGTGGACTCTAACACAACCCTTCTTGTGATTTACTGCTTCTTTTTTATCCGGATTCAAACATAGCTCTCTTTTGCTCTTACTGCTTCCTCGTAAGTGGACTCTAACACAGCCAGTCTTGTGAATTACTGCTTCATTTTTATCCGGATTTAAACATTGCTGTCTTTTGCTCTTACTGCTTCCTCGTAAGTGGACTCTAACACAACCCTTCTTGTGATTTACTGCTTCTTTTTTATCCGGATTTAAACATTGCTGTCTTTTGCTCTTACTGCTTCCTCGTAAGTGGACTCTAACACAACCCTTCTTGTGATTTACTGCTTCATTTTTATCCGGATTCAAACATAACTCACTTTTGCTCTTACTGCTTCCTCGTAAGTGGACTCTAACACAACCCTTCTTGTGATTTACTGCTTCATTTTTATCCGGATTTAAACATTGCTGTCTTTTGCTCTTACTGCTTCCTTGTAAGTGGACTCTAACACAACCCTTCTTGTGATTTACTGCTTCATTTTTATCCGGATTCAAACATAGCTCTCTTTTGCTCTTACTGCTTCCTCGTAAGTGGACTCTAACACAACCCTTCTTGTGATTTACTGCTTCATTTTTATCCGGATTCAAACATAGCTCTCTTTTGCTCTTACTGCTTCCTCGTAAGTGGACTCTAACACAGCCAGTCTTGTGAATTACTGCTTCATTTTTATCCGGATTTAAACATTGCTTTCTTTTGCTCTTACTGCTTCCTCGTAAGTGGACTCTAACACATCCCTTCTTGTGATTTAAAATAGCTAGTTTTTTATCTTATTTTATTATTCAGACTCAATCATAACGTCTCTTTTCCTCTTTTTGCTTACTGATTCCTTTTTTTGTGACCCGAAAGGGAGGTGGAGACTAGCTGCCCCTATTGAGAGGATTTAGACGTCCCTCGTGGTACCGGAGTTTAGCACACACTTACAATACTACACTTACGATTTTATCACTTTACACTCACACCTACATTTAGGGAGGTGATAATAGCCTCAATGTGCTTTTCGCTTTGAAAAAAAGCTTCCTTTTTAAATGGATTAAACAATAGCACCCTTGTTCTCGTATTGCTCACTGCTCGGATTCGAACACAGCTTCTCTTGTTTGAAACATCTCTGTCCTCTGTGAGAAAGACAACAGTAGGTCTCTTATTTGTGACAGTAAGCACAGATGCACAGTTTTGTCTTAAATGTAATCTCTTGTCTGAAACATCTCTGTCCTCTGTGAGAAAGACAACAGTAGGTCTCTTATTTGTGACAGTAAGCACAGATGCACAGTTTTGTCTTAAATGTAATCTCTTGTCTGAAACATCTCTGTCCTCTGTGAGAAAGACAACAGTAGGTCTCTTATTTGTGACAGTAAGCACAGATGCACAGTTTTGTCTTAAATGTAATATCTTGTCTGAAACATCTCTGTCCTCTGTGAGAAAGACAACAGTAGGTCTCTTATTTGTGACAGTAAGCACAGATGCACAGTTTTGTCTTAAATGTAATCTCTTGTCTGAAACATCTCTGTCCTCTGTGAGAAAGACAACAGTAGGTCTCTTATTTGTGACAGTAAGCACAGAAGCATAGTTTTGTCTTAAATGTAATCTCTTGTCTGAAACATCTCTGTCCTCTGTGAGAAAGACAACAGTAGGTCTCTTATTTGTGACAGTAAGCACAGATGCACAGTTTTGTCTTAAATGTAATCTCTTGTCTGAAACATCTCTGTCCTCTGTGAGAAAGACAACAGTAGGTCTCTTATTTGTGACAGTAAGCACAGATGCACAGTTTTGTCTTAAATGTAATCTCTTGTCTGAAACATCTCTGTCCTCTGTGAGAAAGAAAACAGTAGGTCTCTTATTTGTGACAGTAAGCACAGATGCACAGTTTTGTCTTAAATGTAATCTCTTGTCTGAAACATCTCTGTCCTCTGTGAGAAAGAAAACAGTAGGTCTCTTATTTGTGACAGTAAGCACAGATGCACATTTTTGTCTTAAATGTAATCTCTTGTCTGAAACATATCTGTCCTCTGTGAGAAAGACAACAGTAGGTCTCTTATTTATGACAGTAAGCACAGATGCACAGTTTTGTCTTAAATGTAATCTCTTGTCTGAAACATCTCTGTCCTCTGTGAGAAAGAAAACAGTAGGTCTCTTATTTGTGACAGTAAGCACAGATGCACAGTTTTGTCTTAAATGTAATCTCTTGTCTGAAACATCTCTGTCCTCTGTGAGAAAGAAAACAGTAGGTCTCTTATTTGTGACAGTAAGCACAGATGCACAGTTTTGTCTTAAATGTAATCTCTTGTCTGAAACATCTCTGTCCTCTGTGAGAAAGAAAACAGTAGGTCTCTTATTTGTGACAGTAAGCACAGATGCACATTTTTGTCTTAAATGTAATCTCTTGTCTGAAATGTCCTCTGTGAAAAGAAAACAGTCTCTTATTTGTGACAGTAAGCACAGATGCACAGTTTTGTCTTAAATGTAATCTCTTGTCTGAAACATATCTGTCCTCTGTGAGAAAGAAAACAGTAGGTCTCTTATTTGTGACAGTAAGCACAGATGCACAGTTTTGTCTTAAATGTAATCTCTTGTCTGAAACATATCTGTCCTCTGTGAGAAAGAAAACAGTAGGTCTCTTATTTGTGACAGTAAGCACAGATGCACAGTTTTGTCTTAAATGTAATCTCTTTTCTGAAACATCTCTGTTCTCTGTGAGAAAGACAACAGTAGGTCTCTTATTTGTGACAGTAAGCACAGATGCACAGTTTTGTCTTAAATGTAATCTCTTGTCTGAAACATCTCTGTCCTCTGTGAGAAAGACAACAGTAGGTCTCTTATTTGTGACAGTAAGCACAGATGCACAGTTTTGTCTTAAATGTAATCTCTTGTCTGAAACATCTCTGTTCTCTGTGAGAAAGACAACAGTAGGTCTCTTATTTGTGACAGTAAGCACAGATGCACAGTTTTGTCTTAAATGTAATCTCTTGTCTGAAACATCTCTGTCCTCTGTGAGAAAGACAACAGTATGTCTCTTATTTGTGACAGTAAGCACAGATGCACAGTTTTGTCTTAAATGTAATCTCTTGTCTGAAACATATCTGTCCTCTGTGAGAAAGACTACAGTAGGTCTCTTATTTGTGACAGTAAGCACAGATGCACAGTTTTGTCTTAAATGTAATCTCTTGTCTGAAACATCTCTGTCCTCTGTGAGAAAGACAACAGTAGGTCTCTTATTTGTGACAGTAAGCACAGATGCACAGTTTTGTCTTAAATGTAATCTCTTGTCTGAAACATCTCTGTCCTCTGTGAGAAAGACAACAGTAGGTCTCTTATTTGTGACAGTAAGCACAGATGCACAGTTTTGTCTTAAATGTAATCTCTTGTCTGAAACATCTCTGTCCTCTGTGAGAAAGACAACAGTAGGTCTCTTATTTGTGACAGTAAGCACAGATGCACAGTTTTGTCTTAAATGTAATCTCTTGTCTGAAACATCTCTGTCCTCTGTGAGAAAGACAACAGTAGGTCTCTTATTTGTGACAGTAAGCACAGATGCACAGTTTTGTCTTAAATGTAATCTCTTGTCTGAAACATCTCTGTCCTCTGTGAGAAAGACAACAGTATGTCTCTTATTTGTGACAGTAAGCACAGATGCACAGTTTTGTCTTAAATGTAATCTCTTGTCTGAAACATCTCTGTCCTCTGTGAGAAAGACAACAGTAGGTCTCTTATTTGTGACAGTAAGCACAGATGCACAGTTTTGTCTTAAATGTAATCTCTTGTCTGAAACATCTCTGTCCTCTGTGAGAAAGACAACAGTATGTCTCTTATTTGTGACAGTAAGCACAGATGCACAGTTTTGTCTTAAATGTAATCTCTTGTTTGAAACATCTCTGTCCTCTGTGAGAAAGACAACAGTATGTCTCTTATTTGTGACAGTAAGCACAGATGCACAGTTTTGTCTTAAATGTAATCTCTTGTCTGAAACATCTCTGTCCTCTGTGAGAAAGACAACAGTATGTCTCTTATTTGTGACAGTAAGCACAGATGCACAGTTTTGTCTTAAATGTAATCTCTTGTCATCTTACCATTTACTTTTACATCGGTCTCTGACAAAACTCTGCGAACTTGTGAGCCAGTCTGAACTCGTACTTCTTTGTGTTCTTTGTGCCGTCCTCGTCTTCTTAACGTATAGACAACCGTATGTTGTCTTCTCTTGTGAACCGATCTCGGATTTAAGCCTTGTTATTACAGTAATTGGCGGAGACGTTAATTCGTCGTCTTGCGCGATATCGTTAAGCGCCATTGACCGCGTGTCCCCTCGTTCCCTCGACCAATCAGAACTCACTATTTTCTTCCTTAATCCACTTCTTCTGATATCCTTGAAAGAGAGTTTGTGAGTAGTTGGCAACCTTTTTTATTGCGAAGGATTAAATGTTTTACTTCAAATTTTTTCAAGGGTGTGAAATTATTTTCGTACACCACGATACTTTCTGTTTGGCACACAAACAATTTAATATATTTACATTTTTTTATAATGTCCGACACTGATAACGTATCAAAATATTGTGGTTTAAATAGTTAGAAAATTCTAGTTGTATGCAATTCTGCAATCATACTTGACAGGAAAGTTCTAATATCGAAACAAGATACATCTAAGACCGAACACCACATAATGCTCTGAAATGTCGATAGAAATCTTTAAATTTTAAAAGTACAGACCTTAAATAATATGTAGACTGCTTATATTTAAATATTTACATTATTTGTGTTTTATGTTTTAGATATTTCCAATGGTTTCAAAATCCGGCTATAAAAATCGATATTTAATTCCTTTCCCATAAAATTTTTCAATAAAATCTAAATTTTCTCAAAATGCATAGGCCCTTAACTTTTTTCAATAAGTACTTTAACACTTTACTCTCGAAAAATTAAATCGTACACACGAATTAAAAAAATTAAAATGAATAGTACACTCGTTTTAACACATTACTAAAACTCTTGGCACAAAGTATTCTGATGATACTCTAGAAGCTCGGGTTAACACATATATAAATTTATAACAACAGAAGATACAAAGTAATAACGAAACAATATTAATAATAACAATAAATGATGCAAATATAAACATGTAACACAAGATTTTCCCATTAAATTGAAATATACTAAAATGTGTAGCCTATACTATAACTCGTAATAGATTATTCTTTATATATTATACTACAAGATGTGTAGCCTATACTATAACTCATAGTAGATTATTCTTTATATATTATACTACAAGATGTGTAGCCTATACTATAACTCGTAATAGATTATTCTTTATATATAAAACTACAAGATGTGTAGCCTATACTATAACTCATAGTAGATTATTCTTTATATATTATACTACAAGATGTGTAGCCTATACTATAACTCATAGTAGATTATTCTTTATATATTATACTACAAGATGTGTAGCCTATACTATAACTCGTAGTAGATTATTCTTTATATATTATACTACAAGATGTGTAGACTATACTATAACTCGTAGTAGATTATTCTTTATACATTATACTACAAAATGTGTAGCCTATACTATAACTCGTAATAGATTATTCTTTATATATAAAACTACAAGATGTGTAGCCTATACTATAACTCATAGTAGATTATTCTTTATATATTATACTACAAGATGTGTAGCCTATACTATAACTCGTAGTAGATTATTCTTTATACATTATACTACAAAATGTGTAGCCTATACTATAACTCGTAATAGATTATTCTTTATATATAAAACTACAAGATGTGTAGCCTATACTATAACTCATAGTAGATTATTCTTTATATATTATACTACAAGATGTGTAGCCTATACTATAACTCGTAATAGTTTATTCTTTAGCCTATATATTATACTACAAGATGTGTAGCCTGTACTATAACTCGTAATAGATTATTCTTTATATATTATACTACAAGATGTGTAGCCTATACTATAACTCATAGTAGATTATTCTTTATATTTTATACTACAAGATGTGTAGCCTATACTATAACTCTTAATAGATTATTCTTTAGCCTATATGTTATACTACAAGATGTGTAGCCTGTACTATATCTCGTAATAGATTATTCTTTATATATTATACTACAAGATGTGTAGCCTATACTATAACTCATAGTAGATTATCCTTTATATATTATACTACAAGATGTGTAGCCTATAATATAACTCGTAATAGTTTATTCTTTAGCCTATATATTATACTACAAGATGTGTAGCCTGTATTATAACTCGTAATAGATTATTCTTTATATATTATACTACAAGATGTGTAGCCTATACTATAACTCATAGTAGATTATTCTTTATATATTATACTACAAGATGTGTAGCCTGTACTATAACTCATAGTAGATTATTCTTTATACATTATACTACAAGATGTGTAGCCTATACTATAACTCGTAATAGTTTATTCTGTATATATTATACTACAAGATGTGTAGCCTGTACTATAACTCGTAGTAGATTATTCTTTATATATTATACTACAAGATGTGTAGCCTGTACTATAACTCATAGTAGATTATTCTTTATACATTATACTACAAGATGTGTAGCCTATACTATAACTCGTAATAGTTTATTCTTTATATATTATACTACAATATGTGTAGCCTATACTATAACTCGTAATAGATTATTCTTTATATATTGAACTACAAGATGTGTAGCCTATACTATAACTCGTAATAGTTTATTCTTTATGTATTATACTACAAGATGTGTAGCCTGTACTATAACTCATAGTAGATTATACTTTATATTTTATACTACAAGATGTGTAGCCTATACTATAACTCATAGTAGATTATTCTTTATATATTATACTACAAGATGTGTAGCCTATACTATAACTCGTAATAGTTTATTCTTTAGCCTATATATTATACTACAAGATGTGTAGCCTGTACTATAACTCATAATAGATTATTCTTTATACATTATACTACAAGATGTGTAGCCTGTACTATAACTCATAGTAGATTATTCTTTATATATTATACTACAAGAAGATACGTAGCCTATACTATAGCGCGTAGTAGATTATTCTTTATATATTATACTACAAGATGTGTAGCCTATACTATAACTTGTAATAGTTTATTCTTTATATATTATACTACAAGATGTGTAGCCTATACTATAACTCTTAATAGTTTATTCTTTATATATTATACTACAAGATGTGTAGCCTATACTATTACTCATAGTAGATTATTCTTTATACATTATACTACAAGATGTGTAGCCTATACTATAACTCGTAATAGTTTATTCTTTATATATTATACTACAATATGTGTAGCCTATACTATAACTCGTAGTAGATTATTCTTTATATATTATACTACAAGATGTGTAGCCTGTACTATAACTCATAGTAGATTATTCTTTATACATTATACTACAAGATGTGTAGCCTATACTATAACTCGTAATAGTTTATTCTGTATATATTATACTACAAGATGTGTAGCCTGTACTATAACTCGTAGTAGATTATTCTTTATATATTATACTACAAGATGTGTAGCCTGTACTATAACTCATAGTAGATTATTCTTTATACATTATACTACAAGATGTGTAGCCTATACTATAACTCGTAATAGTTTATTCTTTATATATTATACTACAATATGTGTAGCCTATACTATAACTCGTAATAGATTATTCTTTATATATTGAACTACAAGATGTGTAGCCTATACTATAACTCGTAATAGTTTATTCTTTATGTATTATACTACAAGATGTGTAGCCTGTACTATAACTCATAGTAGATTATACTTTATATATTATACTACAAGATGTGTAGCCTATACTATAACTCATAGTAGATTATTCTTTATATATTATACTACAAGATGTGTAGCCTATACTATAACTCGTAATAGTTTATTCTTTAGCCTATATATTATACTACAAGATGTGTAGCCTGTACTATAACTCATAATAGATTATTCTTTATACATTATACTACAAGATGTGTAGCCTGTACTATAACTCATAGTAGATTATTCTTTATATATTATACTACAAGAAGATACGTAGCCTATACTATAGCGCGTAGTAGATTATTCTTTATATATTATACTACAAGATGTGTAGCCTATACTATAACTTGTAATAGTTTATTCTTTATATATTATACTACAAGATGTGTAGCCTATACTATAACTCTTAATAGTTTATTCTTTATATATTATACTACAAGATGTGTAGCCTATACTATAACTCATAGTAGATTATTCTTTATACATTATACTACAAGATGTGTAGCCTATACTATAACTCGTAATAGTTTATTCTTTATATATTATACTACAATATGTGTAGCCTATACTATAACTCGTAGTAGATTATTCTTTATATATTATACTACAAGATGTGTAGCCTGTACTATAACTCATAGTAGATTATTCTTTATACATTATACTACAAGATGTGTAGCCTATACTATAACTCGTAATAGTTTATTCTTTATATATTATACTACAATATGTGTAGCCTATACTATAACTCGTAATAGTTTATTCTTTATATATTATACTACAAGATGTGTAGCCTATACTATAACTCGTAATAATTTATTCTTTATATATTATACTACAAGATGTGTAGCCTATACTATAACTCGTAGTAGATTATTCTTTATACATTATACTACAAGATGTGTAGCCTATACTATAACTCATAGTAGATTATTCTTTATATATTATACTACAAGATGTGTAGCCTGTACTATAACTCATAGTAGATTATTCTTTATACATTATACTACAAGATGTGTAGCCTATACTATAACTCGTAATAGTTTATTCTGTATATATTATACTACAAGATGTGTAGCCTGTACTATAACTCGTAGTAGATTATTCTTTATATATTATACTACAAGATGTGTAGCCTGTACTATAACTCATAGTAGATTATTCTTTATACATTATACTACAAGATGTGTAGCCTATACTATAACTCGTAATAGTTTATTCTTTATATATTATACTACAATATGTGTAGCCTATACTATAACTCGTAATTGATTATTCTTTATATATTGAACTACAAGATGTGTAGCCTATACTATAACTCGTAATAGTTTATTCTTTATGTATTATACTACAAGATGTGTAGCCTGTACTATAACTCATAGTAGATTATACTTTATATATTATACTACAAGATGTGTAGCCTATACTATAACTCATAGTAGATTATTCTTTATATATTATACTACAAGATGTGTAGCCTATACTATAACTCGTAATAGTTTATTCTTTAGCCTATATATTATACTACAAGATGTGTAGCCTGTACTATAACTCATAATAGATTATTCTTTATACATTATACTACAAGATGTGTAGCCTGTACTATAACTCATAGTAGATTATTCTTTATATATTATACTACAAGAAGATACGTAGCCTATACTATAGCGCGTAGTAGATTATTCTTTATATATTATACTACAAGATGTGTAGCCTATACTATAACTTGTAATAGTTTATTCTTTATATATTATACTACAAGATGTGTAGCCTATACTATAACTCTTAATAGTTTATTCTTTATATATTATACTACAAGATGTGTAGCCTATACTATAACTCATAGTAGATTATTCTTTATACATTATACTACAAGATGTGTAGCCTATACTATAACTCGTAATAGTTTATTCTTTATATATTATACTACAATATGTGTAGCCTATACTATAACTCGTAGTAGATTATTCTTTATATATTATACTACAAGATGTGTAGCCTGTACTATAACTCATAGTAGATTATTCTTTATACATTATACTACAAGATGTGTAGCCTATACTATAACTCGTAATAGTTTATTCTTTATATATTATACTACAAGATGTGTAGCCTATACTATAACTCGTAATAATTTATTCTTTATATATTATACTACAAGATGTGTAGCCTATACTATAACTCGTAATAGTTTATTCTTTATGTATTATACTACAAGATGTGTAGCCTGTACTATAACTCATAGTAGATTATACTTTATATATTATACTACAAGATGTGTAGCCTATACTATAACTCATAGTAGATTATTCTTTATATATTATACTACAAGATGTGTAGCCTATACTATAACTCGTAATAGTTTATTCTTTAGCCTATATATTATACTACAAGATGTGTAGCCTGTACTATAACTCATAATAGATTATTCTTTATACATTATACTACAAGATGTGTAGCCTGTACTATAACTCATAGTAGATTATTCTTTATATATTATACTACAAGAAGATACGTAGCCTATACTATAGCGCGTAGTAGATTATTCTTTATATATTATACTACAAGATGTGTAGCCTATACTATAACTTGTAATAGTTTATTCTTTATATATTATACTACAAGATGTGTAGCCTATACTATAACTCTTAATAGTTTATTCTTTATATATTATACTACAAGATGTGTAGCCTACACTATTACTCATAGTAGATTATTCTTTATACATTATACTACAAGATGTGTAGCCTATACTATAACTCGTAATAGTTTATTCTTTATATATTATACTACAATATGTGTAGCCTATACTATAACTCGTAGTAGATTATTCTTTATATATTATACTACAAGATGTGTAGCCTGTACTATAACTCATAGTAGATTATTCTTTATACATTATACTACAAGATGTGTAGCCTATGCTATAACTCGTAATAGTTTATTCTGTATATATTATACTACAAGATGTGTAGCCTGTACTATAACTCGTAGTAGATTATTCTTTATATATTATACTACAAGATGTGTAGCCTGTACTATAACTCATAGTAGATTATTCTTTATACATTATACTACAAGATGTGTAAGCCTATACTATAACTCGTAATAGTTTATTCTTTATATATTATACTACAATATGTGTAGCCTATACTATAACTCGTAATAGATTATTCTTTATATATTGAACTACAAGATGTGTAGCCTATACTATAACTCGTAATAGTTTATTCTTTATGTATTATACTACAAGATGTGTAGCCTGTACTATAACTCATAGTAGATTATACTTTATATATTATACTACAAGATGTGTAGCCTATACTATAACTCATAGTAGATTATTCTTTATATATTATACTACAAGATGTGTAGCCTATACTATAACTCGTAATAGTTTATTCTTTAGCCTATATATTATACTACAAGATGTGTAGCCTGTACTATAACTCATAATAGATTATTCTTTATACATTATACTACAAGATGTGTAGCCTGTACTATAACTCATAGTAGATTATTCTTTATATATTATACTACAAGAAGATACGTAGCCTATACTATAGCGCGTAGTAGATTATTCTTTATATATTATACTACAAGATGTGTAGCCTATACTATAACTTGTAATAGTTTATTCTTTATATATTATACTACAAGATGTGTAGCCTATACTATAACTCTTAATAGTTTATTCTTTATATATTATACTACAAGATGTGTAGCCTATACTATAACTCATAGTAGATTATTCTTTATACATTATACTACAAGATGTGTAGCCTATACTATAACTCGTAATAGTTTATTCTTTATATATTATACTACAATATGTGTAGCCTATACTATAACTCGTAGTAGATTATTCTTTATATATTATACTACAAGATGTGTAGCCTGTACTATAACTCATAGTAGATTATTCTTTATACATTATACTACAAGATGTGTAGCCTATACTATAACTCGTAATAGTTTATTCTTTATATATTATACTACAATATGTGTAGCCTATACTATAACTCGTAATAGTTTATTCTTTATATATTATACTACAAGATGTGTAGCCTATACTATAACTCGTAATAATTTATTCTTTATATATTATACTACAAGATGTGTAGCCTATACTATAACTCGTAGTAGATTCTTCTTTATACATTATACTACAAGATGTGTAGCCTATACTATAACTCGTAATAGTTTATTCTTTATATATTATACTACAAAATGTGTAGCCTGTACTATAACTCGTAGTAGATTATTCTTTATACATTATACTACAAGATGTGTAGCCTATACTATAACTCGTAATAGTTTATTCTTTATATATTATACTACAAAATGTGTAGCCTGTACTATAACTCATAGTAGATTATTCTTTATACATTATACTACAAGATGTGTAGCCTATACTATAACTCGTAATAGTTTATTCTTTATATATTATACTACAAAATGTGTAGCCTGTACTATAACTCATAGTAGATTATTCTTTATACATTATACTACAAGATGTGTAGCCTATACTATAACTCGTAATAGATTATTCTTTATATATTACACTACAAGGTGTGTAGCCTGTACTATAACTCATAGTAGATTATTCTTTATACATTATACTACAAGATGTGTAGCCTATACTATAACTCGTAATAGTTTATTCTTTATATATGACACTACAAGGTGTGTAGCCTGTACTATAACTCGTAGTAGATTATTCTTTATATATTATACTACAAAATGTGTAGCCTATACTATAACTCATAGTAGATTATTCTTTATACATTATACTACAAAATGTGTAGCCTATACTATAACTCGTAATAGATTATTCTTTATATATTACACTACAAGGTGTGTAGCCTGTACTATAACTCATAGTAGATTATTCTTTATACATTATACTACAAGATGTGTAGCCTATACTATAACTCGTAATAGTTTATTCTTTATACATTATACTACAAGATGTGTAGCCTATACTATAACTCGTAGTAGATTATTCTTTATATATTACACTACAAGATGTGTAGCCTGTACTATAACTCGTAGTAGATTATTCTTTATACATTATACTACAAGATGTGTAGCCTATACTATAACTCGTAATAGTTTATTCTTTATACATTATACTACAAGATGTGTAGCCTATACTATAACTCGTAATAGATTATTCTTTATATATTACACTACAAGGTGTGTAGCCTGTACTATAACTCATAATAGATTATTCTTTATATATTATACTACAAAATGTGTAGCCTATACTATAACTCATAGTAGATTATTCTTTATACATTATACTACAAGATGTGTAGCCTATACTATAACTCGTAATAGATTATTCTTTATATATTACACTACAAGGTGTGTAGCCTGTACTATAACTCATAGTAGATTATTCTTTATACATTATACTACAAGATGTGTAGCCTATACTATAACTCGTAATAGATTATTCTTTATATATTACACTACAAGGTGTGTAGCCTGTACTATAACTCATAGTAGATTATTCTTTATACATTATACTACAAGATGTGTAGCCTATACTATAACTCGTAATAGATTATTCTTTATATATTACACTACAAGGTGTGTAGCCTGTACTATAACTCATAGTAGATTATTCTTTATACATTATACTACAAGATGTGTAGCCTATACTATATCTCGTAATAGTTTATTCCTTATATATTATACTACAAAATGTGTAGCCTGTACTATAACTCATAATAGATTATTCTTTATACATTATACTACAAGATGTGTAGCCTATACTATCCCCTAACTCGTAGTCTACTATTCTTTACATACTATACTACAAGATGTGTAGCCAATACGTTAACTCGTAGTAGTTTATCACTTATGTATCATACTATAGGCTGTGTTGCCTGTAATTTAACTCTTAATAATTTATTACTTACATAATAAACTACAGAATTCATAAATCAGTTTCATAATTTAGTTCACTCTATTCTTTATGTTTCATTTTGCAAGATGTGTAGCCAATAATTAAACTTGTAGTAGTTTATTCTGTATGTATCATAATGTGAAATATATAGCCTTCATACAAGGAGCTGTAGTAACTCTATTGTTGTGTAACGTATTCATAAGCATAAGTTAAATATTTTGCATGAATTGTAGCTTACCGATATTTTACACCTCGAGTATGAAGATTTGTGTGTGTGTGTGTGTGTGTGTGTGTGTGTGTTATTTTAAGGCGAGAAGCACATTGAGGCTATTATAGCCTCTTTAAATGTAAGCGTGAATGTAAAGTGTTAAAGTCGTAAGTGTAGTGTTGTAAGTGTAATTGTATGTTAGACTCGGGTACCGCGAAGGACGTCTAAATCCTCTCAATAGGTGCAGCTAGTCTGCACCCCTGCGGGTTCGAGTATAAAGTGTTTTCACTAATGAGATGAAGTATAAAAGTATTAAATGCACATGATTGGAGAAAACATCACACCAATTGATTACAATATTTTAAATCTCTCACTTCATAAAATTTATCTATCTAAACTATTAGAATAATTCTGTTTAATAACAATACTTACGCGTGTATGGATAAGGTAGACTACATAATATACTCTATTTTCCAAGTGGTTGAGTTTAGAGTTTAGGCTAGACGCTATTGCTTTTTAAGTTATCGTCTAGAATCCAGAGTCTAGACGTAAGCTTTCAACTTTTCTAGAGTCTAGACGTTACAAATTGTCAGCTAGAGTTCAGAGTCTAGGCGTTATAGCATTAACTTCGTCGTATTAGTCTAGAATCTATCCCAAGCGGTGCCCCTCACCTTAACTTTGAAAGCCGTAAATTTATGAAGCTGTTTCGAAGCGAGCCACATTGTTATGAGTTCATTGTTTACAAAATTAAGACATAATTTTTAATTCATAAATGAAGAAACATTTATTTTTTACTCTACAAGTAACATTATCGTTTAATTGCACAGCAAGAAATAATATTTTACTTTTGAAAAGTGCTTTAGAAATTTTAATTTTTGTTTGTTAGTTGTTTGAACTCTTTATATAATGTTAATCTGTTCGTTTATTTTTAACTGAAGCGTTGAGTACAGTTACAAACGTACATAAATAGTCCCAAATGTTGAGGTTATTCTCTAAACACACTATTATTTAGTGAGTATTTTTCTTGTAGATCCTTCTTCCGAAATTCTGTGGCCTAGATATCACTTTGTTTTATCCTTCGTCCTCTTGCAGTTCTGGTTACTCCAACTCTACAGCCGAATGACGGATAAATGTCTTCAGATCATGAAATCTTCCATTGAAATTTTCTGTTTCCAATTGAACGTGAGGAAGGCTTTCTGTAATTACCTTCAAAGATTGGAAATGAGCGAATGTTTTAGTCTCAAAATCTTTACGAAAGATTCTTAATTTTGCTGTGAAATCTAAATACGCTCTGCGCTAAATGGAAATACGTTGTTTGCTTCTGTTTAGAATTTGTAATTGTTTAACCGCATCTTAAAAAAAGCCAAATATAAAAACCGCGGGGTCATTTAGTTCAAGGAGAGAATTTTCTTTTTCTTACATAAACTGTTTGGATCAAGTAATTGACAAAATCTGCAAAGAACATTGCTTACTGATAGCCATTTCGCTAAGCAATACCAGGCAAATCATCAGAAAGCTCGTCACCCCTGTAGGCCTAATATATTTCATTTTACTCTTAGTTTGGTTTCAAGAACCGCACGAGATTGACTTAAGAGCCGCACGAGATTGACTTAAGAGCCGCACGAGATTGACTTAAGAGCCGCACGAGATTGACTTAAGAGCCGTACGAGATTGACTTAAGAGCCGCACGAGATTGACTTAAGAGCCGCACGAGATTGACTTAAGAGCCGCACGAGATTGACTTAAGAGCCGCACGAGATTGGATTCAGAGCCGCGCGAGATTGACTTAAGAGTCGCACGAGATTGACATAAGAGCCGTACGAGATTGACTTAAGAGCCGCACGAGATTGACTTAAGAGCCGCACGAGATTGACTTAAGAGCCGCACGAGATTGACTTAAGAGCCGCACGAGATTGACTTAAAAGCCGCACAAGATTGACTTAAGAGCCGCACGAGATTGGATTCAGAGCCGCGCGAGATTGACTTAAGAGCCGCACGAGATTGACTTAAGAGCTGCGCGAGATTGACTGAAGACCTGCACGAGATTGACTTAAGAGCCGCACGAGATTGACTTAAGAGCCTCACGAGATTGGATTCAGAGCCGCGCGAGATTGACTTAAGAGCCGCACGAGATTGACTTAAGACCCGCACGAGATTGACTTAAGACCCGCGCGAGATTGACTTAAGAGCCGCACGAGATTGACTTAAGACCCGCACGAGATTGACTTAAGAGCCGCACGAGATTGACTTAAGACCCGCACGAGATTGACTTCAGACCCGCACGAGATTGACTTAAGAGCCGCACGAGATTGACTTAAGAGCCGCACGAGATTGACTTAAGAGCTGCGCGAGATTGACTTAAGACCTGCACGAGATTGACTTAAGAGCCGCACGAGATTGACTTAAAACCGGCACGAGATTGACTTAAGAGCCGCACGAGATTGACTTAAAACCCGCACGAGATTGACTTAAGACCCGCACGAGATTGACTTAAGAGCCGCACGAGATTGACTTAAGACCCGCACGAGATTGACTTAAGACCCGCACGAGATTGACTTAAGAGCCGCACGAGATTGACTTAAGACCCACACGAGATTGACTTAAGAGCCGCACGAGATTGACTTAAGAGCCGCGCGAGATTGACTTAAGAGCCGCACGAGATTGACTTAAGAGCCGCACGAGATTGACTTAAGGCCCGCACGAGATTGACTTAAGAGCCGCACGAGATTGGATTCAGAGCCGCGCGAGATTGACTTAAGAGCCGCACGAGGCTGGCGAATTACATTATGGCAACTTATGGTTTAGACGATAGAGTCTAACGTCAACCTATGGTTTAGAGTTCAGAGACTAGACTTATCGTTTAGGTTTAGAGTCTAAAGTGTAGTGGAACGAACAGAACGCTACGTAAGGTTTGAGGTTAAATTTTCTTCTTCTTAAAATGTTTTTTCAGTAGTATACATGAAACATTTGCCGCGGTAAGTAAAAGCTCGTGTTAGACGCTCTGGGGGGGAAGTGGGGAAGTGAGGGGAGAGAAGCTGATTAAATTAGAGTTGAAAGTGTTTGCTTTGTACCCTTGTACTCTTGTACCCATTACCTGTCTGTGCATGTCCTACACAATAACCTAAGCTGTACGAGTAAGGGATGCAGGTTGCAGAATAAATAAATAGTTCAGCGTGTATAGTTTGGTGATCGCGAATAAAACCGACTTCAGATTTTGATCAGTCTGTCCTTCTTCAGATCATTGAGCGAAAAAAGTGATTTTGGCTTGAATTTATGTCCGTCTAGTTTCTGTACACATCACTGGAACCAAAGTAACCGACAAATTTTGATGAAATTTCTTGAAAAATCAAGTTGGTTAAAAAATTTAAAATTACATTATCTCAAAATAGGTTTCAGCTCAAATATAAAATTTTGCTTATAAGTGTTAAAAATAACATAGGGTCACTATATTAAAAAAAATGCCAAGTCGGCATATTCTCTTAAAATCTGTTCGCGAATACGCAATAGACCCTATATGTAACTTAATTTTTTTGAAGATGTATTTGCAGCAAAGGATAATGACTTCAGTCTTAATTATTGTAATTAATAAATAATAAGAAAACATTACGCGAACTTTCGTATGCAATGATTTCTTCAAACAACCAGTTCACGAGCTGCCGACAAAAACTCTAAAAATTACAGTTGACATTTTTTTGTAAATTAGTTCATCAGATTTTGTTCAAAATGTGTTCATACATATGAAAATTAGGCCTATGTATGAACACATACTCAACTCCCATTAGGCCTATGTATGAACACATACTCAACTCCCATTAGGCCTATGTATGAACACATACTCAACTCCCATTAGGCCTATGTATGAACACATACTCAACTCCCATTAGGCCTATGTATGAACACATACTCAACTCCCATTAGGCCTATGTATGAACACATACTCAACTCCCATTAGGCCTATGTATGAACACATACTCAACTCCCATTAGGCCTATGTATGAACACATACTCAACTCCCATTAGGCCTATGTATGAACACATACTCAACTCCCATTAGGCCTATGTATGAACACATACTCAACTCCCATTAGGCCTATGTATGAACACATACTCAACTCCCATTAGGCCTATGTATGAACACATACTCAACTCCCATTAGGCCTATGTATGAACACATACTCAACTCCCATTAGGCCTATGTATGAACACATACTCAACTCCCATTAGGCCTATGTATGAACACATACTCAACTCCCATTAGGCCTATGTATGAACACATACTCAACTCCCATTAGGCCTATGTATGAACACATACTCAACTCCCATTAGGCCTATGTATGAACACATACTCAACTCCCATTAGGCCTATGTATGAACACATACTCAACTCCCATTAGGCCTATGTATGAACACATACTCAACTCCCATTAGGCCTATGTATGAACACATACTAAACTCCCATTAGGCCTATGTATGAACACATACTCAACTCCCATTAGGCCTATGTATGAACACATACTCAACTCCCATTAAGCCTATGTATGAACACATACTCAACTCCCATTAGGCCTATAGATAATTACAAATGAAAAAAATTTAAAAGTAACCATTTTTTTTTTGTAAAAACCACAAATGTTTTATAAACATCTTGAATTTTAAATTTATTTTATAAACTGAGTCGATTAATGAATTTATCTTACGATAAAGATTTTAGCAAAATAGTTTGAATTTTACAGGAAGTCCTTTACAAGAGTGGTGTGAACGTTCGCTGCTTATGGCATTTTGGCATTTTGTTGTAGTGTTCAACCACAGTTTAATAGATAATACCTTGCAGCGTTTCCGACTGTTGTGCACACTTGGGCTAATGCAGACGATGGGATGATTTATAGCGTATGAAAGCCAAGCCCTGGCCGGGCATCGAACCCGGGTCCTCGGGGTGAAAGCCTAGTACGCTATCAACTAGGCCACCGAGGCGGCTCCTATACCTTGCAGCGTTCGTAACGGCAAATAGTGCAATTACTTGGACTTCAGCCTCTGATATCGAGCACGCTTTTTATAATTGTAGCTTTACTTCTAGTCCGTTTCAATTCAGTGATAATAGATAGGTTCGGTCTCGTTTTAAAAATAACGATTTTAAAATAAATTATATATCGTATTAATTTCACGAAACCTATTGTTTAAATTCTGGTCATGTTCGAACATGTAAGTCAGCACACAAATCTATATAGGGTGTTCCAAAACTCTCTAACCTCTGTATCATGTCGGGATTTAACTTAGATTGCAAAATAAACAGGAGTTTAATGTTTAATTTCCTGCCTGTCAGTATTTTTACAAATTGACTTTTTTTAAACAATTTTTTTTCAATTATAAAAACTTTAATATTTTATAATAAATTAATTGTTATATTTCATAAGCCTAACGATTTTAATATTTCGTATCGAATTATGAATATATAATAAATCAATATTCACCTATAAAAGGGTATTATTTGTATCTTGTTCTATCACTGGGAGTTATTGTGCAGCTTAATTTGAGTTGATGATTTTGAACAACCAGGTCTTTTAAATTTTCAAAATCTAAAATTATACGAAAAAAATTGGTTTTCTAAAGACGTATTTCAAAAGTAAATAAAAGAAACGCTTAAGTACTTAAATAACTTATAGCCTATGTGAAATAAACATATTGCAAAGTAGGCCCAGTAACATATTGTATGTAGTAACATATTGTCCTAATTCTTGTCTAACAATATGTGAAATTAATCCAAATAATGCTCAGAATTAAAATGTATACTTATGGGTAACCAAAAATCAGAATAAATGTCAGTTTAAAATTGGGTTACCTTTTTAATTAAGAAAAGCAATGATTAAAAGGCATAGGCCTACTGCTCATACAAATAAGGATACCCTAAAAATAAAAGAGTAGCAGTGATTTTTACGAGATTCTTCTCATACAAACAAGTATAAAAGTAAAAGAATAGTAGTGATTATTAGACCTACTTCTCATACAAATAAGGATAAAAATAAAAGAATAGCAGTGATTATTAGACCTACTTCTCATACAAATAAGAATAAAAATAAAAGAATAGCAGTGATTATTAGACCTACTTCATATACAAATAAGAATAAAAGTAAAAGAATAGCAGCGATTATTAGACCTACTTCTCATACAAATAAGAATAAAAATAAAAGAATAGCAGTGATTATTAGACCTACTTCTCATACAAATAAGAATAAAAATAAAAGAATAGCAGTGATTATTAGACCTACTTCTCATACAAATAAGAATAAAAATAAAAGAATAGCAGCGATTATTAGGCCTACTTCTCATACAAATAAGGATAAAAGTAAAAGAATAGCAGCGATTATTAGACCTACTTCTCATACAAATAAGAATAAAAATAAAAGAATAGCAGTGATTATTAGACCTACTTCTCATACAAATAAGAATAAAAATAAAAGAATAGCAGTGATTATTAGACCTACTTCATATACAAATAAGGATAAAAGTAAAAGAATAGCAGCGATTATTAGACCTACTTCTCATACAAATAAGAATAAAAATAAAAGAATAGCAGCGATTATTAGACCTACTTCTCATACAAATAAGAATAAAAATAAAAGAATAGCAGTGATTATTAGACCTACTTCATATACAAATAAGGATAAAAGTAAAAGAATAGCAGCGATTATTAGACCTACTTCTCATACAAATAAGAATAAAAATAAAAGAATAGCAGTGATTATTAGACCTACTTCATATACAAATAAGGATAAAAGTAAAAGAATAGCAGTGATTATTAGGCCTACTTCTCATACAAACAAGTATAAAAGTAAAAGAATAGTAGTGATTATTAGACCTACTTCTCATACAAATAAGGATAAAAATAAAAGAATAGCAGTGATTATTAGACCTACTTCTCATACAAATAAGGATAAAAATAACAGAATAGCAGTGATTATTACACCTACTTCTCATACAAATAAGGATAAAAATAACAGAATAGCAGTGATTATTAGACCTACTTCATATACAAATAAGGATAAAAGTAAAAGAATAGCAGCGATTATTAGACCTACTTCTCATACAAATAAGAATAAAAATAAAAGAATAGCAGTGATTATTAGACCTACTTCATATACAAATAAGGATAAAAGTAAAAGAATAGCAGCGATTATTAGACCTACTTCTCATACAAATAAGAATAAAAATAAAAGAATAGCAGTGATTATTAGACCTACTTCATATACAAATAAGGATAAAAGTAAAAGAATAGCAGCGATTATTAGGCCTACTTCTCATACAAATAAAGATAAAAATAAAAGAATAGCAGTGATTATTAGACCTACTTCTCATACAAATAAGGATAAAAATAACAGAATAGCAGTGATTATTAGACCTACTTCATATACAAATAAGGATAAAAGTAAAAGAATAGCAGCGATTATTAGACCTACTTCTCATACAAATAAGAATAAAAATAAAAGAATAGCAGTGATTATTAGACCTACTTCATATACAAATAAGGATAAAAGTAAAAGAATTGCAGTGATTATTAGGCCTACTTCTCATACAAATAAAGATAAAAATAAAAGAATAGCAGTGATTATTAGACCTACTTCTCATACAAATAAGGATAAAAATAACAGAATAGCAGTGATTATTAGACCTACTTCATATACAAATAAGGATAAAAGTAAAAGAATAGCAGCGATTATTAGACCTACTTCTCATACAAATAAGAATAAAAATAAAAGAATAGCAGTGATTATTAGACCTACTTCATATACAAATAAGGATAAAAGTAAAAGAATAGCAGCGATTATTAGACCTACTTCTCATACAAATAAGAATAAAAATAAAAGAATAGCAGTGATTATTAGACCTACTTCATATACAAATAAGGATAAAATTAAAAGAATAGCAGCGATTATTAGACCTACTTCTCATACAAATAAGAATAAAAATAAAAGAATAGCAGTGATTATTAGACCTACTTCATATACAAATAAGGATAAAAGTAAAAGAATAGCAGCGATTATTAGACCTACTTCTCATACAAATAAGAATAAAAATAAAAGAATAGCAGTGATTATTAGACCTACTTCATATACAAATAAGGATAAAAGTAAAAGAATAGCAGCGATTATTAGACCTACTTTTCATACAAATAAGAATAAAAATAAAAGAATAGCAGTGATTATTAGACCTACTTCATATACAAATAAGGATAAAAGTAAAAGAATAGCAGTGATTATTAGGCATACTTCTCATACAAATAAGGATAATACTAAAGGAATAGCAATGATTATTAGGCCTACTTCTCATACAAATAAGGATAAAAGTAAAAGAATAGCAGTGATTATTAGGCATACTTCTCATACAAATAAGGATAAAAGTAAAAGAATAGCAGTGATTATTAGGCATACTTCTCATACAAATAAGGATAATAATAAAAGAATAGCAATGATTATTAGGCCTACTTCTCATACAAATAAGGATAAAAGTAAAAGAATAGCAGTGATTATTTGGCCTACTTCTCATACAAATAAGAATAAAAATAAAAGAATAGCAGTGATTATTAGACCTACTTCATATACAAATAAGGATAAAAGTAAAAGAATAGCAGTGATTATTAGGCATACTTCTCATACAAATAAGGATAATAATAAAAGAATAGCAATGATTATTAGGCCTACTTCTCATACAAATAAGGATAAAATTAAAAGAATAGCAGTGATTATTAGGCATACTTCTCATACAAATATGGATAAAAGTAAAAGAATAGCAGTGATTATTAGGCATACTTCTCATACAAATAAGGATAAAAGTAAAAGATTAACAGTGATTATTAGGCCTACTTCTCATACAAATAAGGATAAAAATAAAAGAATAGCAGTGATTATTAGGCCTACTTCTCATACAAATAAGGATAAAAATAAAAGAATAGCAGTGATTATTAGGCATACTTCTCATACAAATAAGGATAAAAATAAAAGAATAGCAATGATTATTAGGCATACTTCTCATACAAATAAGGATAAAAGTAAAAGAATAGCAGTGATTATTAGGCATACTTCTCATACAAATAAGGATAAAAATAAAAGAATAGCAATGATTATTAGGCATACTTCTCATACAAATAAGGATAAAAATAAAAGAATAGCAGTGATTATTAGACCTACTTCATATACAAATAAGGATAAAAGTAAAAGAATAGCAGCGATTATTAGACCTACTTCTCATACAAATAAGAATAAAAATAAAAGAATAGCAGTGATTATTAGACCTACTTCATATACAAATAAGGATAAAATTAAAAGAATAGCAGCGATTATTAGACCTACTTCTCATACAAATAAGAATAAAAATAAAAGAATAGCAGTGATTATTAGACCTACTTCATATACAAATAAGGATAAAAGTAAAAGAATAGCAGCGATTATTAGACCTACTTCTCATACAAATAAGAATAAAAATAAAAGAATAGCAGTGATTATTAGACCTACTTCATATACAAATAAGGATAAAAGTAAAAGAATAGCAGCGATTATTAGACCTACTTCTCATACAAATAAGAATAAAAATAAAAGAATAGCAGTGATTATTAGACCTACTTCATATACAAATAAGGATAAAAGTAAAAGAATAGCAGTGATTATTAGGCATACTTCTCATACAAATAAGGATAATACTAAAGGAATAGCAATGATTATTAGGCCTACTTCTCATACAAATAAGGATAAAAGTAAAAGAATAGCAGTGATTATTAGGCATACTTCTCATACAAATAAGGATAAAAGTAAAAGAATAGCAGTGATTATTAGGCATACTTCTCATACAAATAAGGATAATAATAAAAGAATAGCAATGATTATTAGGCCTACTTCTCATACAAATAAGGATAAAAGTAAAAGAATAGCAGTGATTATTTGGCCTACTTCTCATACAAATAAGAATAAAAATAAAAGAATAGCAGTGATTATTAGACCTACTTCATATACAAATAAGGATAAAAGTAAAAGAATAGCAGTGATTATTAGGCATACTTCTCATACAAATAAGGATAATAATAAAAGAATAGCAATGATTATTAGGCCTACTTCTCATACAAATAAGGATAAAATTAAAAGAATAGCAGTGATTATTAGGCATACTTCTCATACAAATATGGATAAAAGTAAAAGAATAGCAGTGATTATTAGGCATACTTCTCATACAAATAAGGATAAAAGTAAAAGATTAACAGTGATTATTAGGCCTACTTCTCATACAAATAAGGATAAAAATAAAAGAATAGCAGTGATTATTAGGCCTACTTCTCATACAAATAAGGATAAAAATAAAAGAATAGCAGTGATTATTAGGCATACTTCTCATACAAATAAGGATAAAAATAAAAGAATAGCAATGATTATTAGGCATACTTCTCATACAAATAAGGATAAAAGTAAAAGAATAGCAGTGATTATTAGGCATACTTCTCATACAAATAAGGATAAAAATAAAAGAATAGCAATGATTATTAGGCATACTTCTCATACAAATAAGGATAAAAATAAAAGAATAGCAATGATTATTAGGCATACTTCTCATACAAATAAGGATAAAAGTAAAAGAATAGCAGTGATTATTAGGCCTACTTCTCATACAAATAAGGATAAAAATAAAAGAATAGCAGTGATTATTAGGCATACTTCTCATACAAATAAGGATAAAAATAAAAGAATAGCAATGATTATTAGGCATACTTCTCATACAAATAAGGATAAAAATAAAAGAATAGCAGTGATTATTAGGCATACTTCTCATACAAATAAGGATAAAAGTAAAAGATTAACAGTGATTATTAGGCCTACTTCTCATACAAATAAGGATAAAAATAAAAGAATAGCAGTGATTATTAGGCCTACTTCTCATACAAATAAGGATAAAAATAAAAGAATAGCAATGATTATTAGGCATACTTCTCATACAAATAAGGATAAAAGTAAAAGAATAGCAGTGATTATTAGGCCTACTTCTCATACAAATAAGGATAAAAATAAAAGAATAGCAGTGATTATTAGGCATACTTCTCATACAAATAAGGATAAAAATAAAAGAATAGCAATGATTATTAGGCATACTTCTCATACAAATAAGGATAAAAGTAAAAGAATAGCAGTGATTATTAGGCCTACTTCTCATACAAATAAGGATAAAAATAAAAGAATAGCAGTGATTATTAGGCATACTTCTCATACAAATAAGGATAAAAATAAAAGAATAGCAGTGATTATTAGGCATACTTCTCATACAAATAAGGATAAAAGTAAAAGAATAGCAGTGATTATTAGGCCTACTTCTCATACAAATAAGGATAAAAGTAAAAGATTAACAGTGATTATTAGGCCTACTTCTCATACAAATAAGGATAAAAGTAAAAGAATAGCAGTGATTATTAGGCCTACTTCTCAAGACAAATAAAGATAAAAGTAAAAGAATAACAGCGATTATTAGGCCTACTTCTCATACAAATAAGGATAAAAAAAAAATAGCAGTGATTATTAGGCCTACTTCTCATACAAATAAGGATAAAAGTAAAAGAATAGCAGTGATTATTAGGCCTACTTCTCATACAAATAAGGATAAAAGTAAAAGAATAGCAGTGATTATTAGGCCTACTTCTCATACAAATAAGGATAAAAGTAAAAGAATAGCAGTGATTATTAGGCATACTTCTCATACAAATAAGGATAAAAGTAAAAGAATAGCAGTGATTATTAGGCCTACTTCTCATACAAATAAGGATAAAAGTAAAAGAATAGCAGTGATTATTAGGCATACTTCTCATACAAATAAGGATAATAATCAAAGAATAGCAATGATAATTAGGCCTACTTCTCATACAAATAAGGATAAAATTAAAAGAATAGCAGTGATTATTAGGCATACTTCTCATACAAATATGGATAAAAGTAAAAGAATAGCAGTGATTATTAGGCATACTTCTCATACAAATAAGGATAAAAATAAAAGAATAGCAGTGATTATTAGGTATACTTCTCATACAAATAAGGATAAAAGTAAAAGAATAGCAGTGATTATTAGGCATACTTCTCATACAAATAAGAATAAAAATAAAGAATAGCAGTGATTATTAGACCTACTTCATATACAAATAAGGATAAAAGTAAAAGAATAGCAGTGATTATTAGGCATACTTCTCATACAAATAAGGATAAAAATAAAAGAATAGCAGTGATTATTAGGCATACTTCTCATACAAATAAGGATAAAAGTAAAAGAATAGCAGTGATTATTAGGCATACTTCTCATACAAATAAGAATAAAAATAAAAGAATAGCAGTGATTATTAGACCTACTTCATATACAAATAAGGATAAAAGTAAAAGAATAGCAGTGATTATTAGGCATACTTCTCATACAAATAAGGATAAAAGTAAAAGAATAGCAGTGATTATTAGGCCTACTTCTCATACAAATAAGGATAAAAGTAAAAGAATAACAGCGATTATTAGGCCTACTTCTCATACAAATAAGGATAAAAGTAAAAGAATAGCAGTGATTATTAGGCCTACTTCTCATACAAATAAGGATAAAAGTAAAAGATTAACAGTGATTATTAGGCCTACTTCTCATACAAATAAAGATAAAAGTAAAAGAATAGCAGTGATTATTAGGCATACTTCTCATACAAATAAGGATAAAAGTAAAAGAATAGCAGTGATTATTAGGCATACTTCTCATACAAATATGGATAAAAGTAAAAGAATAGCAGTGATTATTAGGCATACTTCTCATACAAATAAGGATAAAATAAAAGAATTGCAGTGATTATTAGGCATACTTCTCATACAAATAAGGATAAAAGTAAAAGATTAACAGTGATTATTAGGCCTACTTCTCTCATACAAATAAGGATAAAAGTAAAAGAATAGCAGTGATTATTAGGCCTACTTCTCATACAAATAAGGATAAAAGTAAAAGAATAACAGCGATTATTAGGCCTACTTCTCATACAAATAAGGATAAAAAAAAAGAATAGCAGTGATTATTAGGCCTACTTCTCATACAAATAAGGATAAAAGTAAAAGAATAGCAGTGATTATTAGGCCTACTTCTCATACAAATAAGGATAAAAGTAAAAGAATAGCAGTGATTATTAGGCCTACTTCTCATACAAATAAGGATAAAAGTAAAAGATTAACAGTGATTATTAGGCCTACTTCTCATACAAATAAAGATAAAAGTAAAAGAATAGCAGTGATTATTAGGCATACTTCTCATACAAATAAGGATAAAAGTAAAAGAATAGCAGTGATTATTAGGCATACTTCTCATACAAATATGGATAAAAGTAAAAGAATAGCAGTGATTATTAGGCATACTTCTCATACAAATAAGGATAAAAATAAAAGAATAGCAGTGATTATTAGGCATACTTCTCATACAAATAAGGATAAAAGTAAAAGATTAACAGTGATTATTAGGCCTACTTCTCATACAAATAAGGATAAAAGTAAAAGAATAGCAGTGATTATTAGGCCTACTTCTCATACAAATAAGGATAAAAGTAAAAGAATAACAGCGATTATTAGGCCTACTTCTCATACAAATAAGGATTAAAAAAAAGAATAGCAGTGATTATTAGGCCTACTTCTCATACAAATAAGGATAAAAGTAAAAGAATAGCAGTGATTATTAGGCATACTTCTCATACAAATAAGGATAATAATAAAAGAATAGCAATGATTATTAGGCCTACTTCTCATACAAATAAGGATAAAATTAAAAGAATAGCAGTGATTATTAGGCATACTTCTCATACAAATATGGATAAATGTAAAAGAATAGCAGTGATTATTAGGCCTACTTCTCATACAAATAAGGATAAAAGTAAAAGAATAACAGCGATTATTAGGCCTACTTCTCATACAAATAAGGATAAAAGTAAAAGAATAGCAGCGATTATTAGACCTACTTCTCAAACAAATAAGAATAAAAATAAAAGAATAGCAGCGATTATTAGACCTACTTCTCATACAAATAAGAATAAAAATAAAAGAATAGCAGTGATTATTAGACCTACTTCATATACAAATAAGGATAAAAGTAAAAGAATAGCAGCGATTATTAGACCTACTTCTCATACAAATAAGAATAAAAATAAAAGAATAGCAGTGATTATTAGACCTACTTCATATACAAATAAGGATAAAAGTAAAAGAATAGCAGTGATTATTAGGCCTACTTCTCATACAAACAAGTATAAAAGTAAAAGAATAGTAGTGATTATTAGACCTACTTCTCATACAAATAAGGATAAAAATAAAAGAATAGCAGTGATTATTAGACCTACTTCTCATACAAATAAGGATAAAAATAACAGAATAGCAGTGATTATTAGACCTACTTCTCATACAAATAAGGATAAAAATAACAGAATAGCAGTGATTATTAGACCTACTTCATATACAAATAAGGATAAAAGTAAAAGAATAGCAGCGATTATTAGACCTACTTCTCATACAAATAAGAATAAAAATAAAAGAATAGCAGTGATTATTAGACCTACTTCATATACAAATAAGGATAAAAGTAAAAGAATAGCAGCGATTATTAGACCTACTTCTCATACAAATAAGAATAAAAATAAAAGAATAGCAGTGATTATTAGACCTACTTCATATACAAATAAGGATAAAAGTAAAAGAATAGCAGCGATTATTAGGCCTACTTCTCATACAAATAAAGATAAAAATAAAAGAATAGCAGTGATTATTAGACCTACTTCTCATACAAATAAGGATAAAAATAACAGAATAGCAGTGATTATTAGACCTACTTCATATACAAATAAGGATAAAAGTAAAAGAATAGCAGCGATTATTAGACCTACTTCTCATACAAATAAGAATAAAAATAAAAGAATAGCAGTGATTATTAGACCTACTTCATATACAAATAAGGATAAAAGTAAAAGAATTGCAGTGATTATTAGGCCTACTTCTCATACAAATAAAGATAAAAATAAAAGAATAGCAGTGATTATTAGACCTACTTCTCATACAAATAAGGATAAAAATAACAGAATAGCAGTGATTATTAGACCTACTTCATATACAAATAAGGATAAAAGTAAAAGAATAGCAGCGATTATTAGACCTACTTCTCATACAAATAAGAATAAAAATAAAAGAATAGCAGTGATTATTAGACCTACTTCATATACAAATAAGGATAAAAGTAAAAGAATAGCAGCGATTATTAGACCTACTTCTCATACAAATAAGAATAAAAATAAAAGAATAGCAGTGATTATTAGACCTACTTCATATACAAATAAGGATAAAATTAAAAGAATAGCAGCGATTATTAGACCTACTTCTCATACAAATAAGAATAAAAATAAAAGAATAGCAGTGATTATTAGACCTACTTCATATACAAATAAGGATAAAAGTAAAAGAATAGCAGCGATTATTAGACCTACTTCTCATACAAATAAGAATAAAAATAAAAGAATAGCAGTGATTATTAGACCTACTTCATATACAAATAAGGATAAAAGTAAAAGAATAGCAGCGATTATTAGACCTACTTCTCATACAAATAAGAATAAAAATAAAAGAATAGCAGTGATTATTAGACCTACTTCATATACAAATAAGGATAAAAGTAAAAGAATAGCAGTGATTATTAGGCATACTTCTCATACAAATAAGGATAATACTAAAGGAATAGCAATGATTATTAGGCCTACTTCTCATACAAATAAGGATAAAAGTAAAAGAATAGCAGTGATTATTAGGCATACTTCTCATACAAATAAGGATAAAAGTAAAAGAATAGCAGTGATTATTAGGCATACTTCTCATACAAATAAGGATAATAATAAAAGAATAGCAATGATTATTAGGCCTACTTCTCATACAAATAAGGATAAAAGTAAAAGAATAGCAGTGATTATTAGGCCTACTTCTCATACAAATAAGAATAAAAATAAAAGAATAGCAGTGATTATTAGACCTACTTCATATACAAATAAGGATAAAAGTAAAAGAATAGCAGTGATTATTAGGCATACTTCTCATACAAATAAGGATAATAATAAAAGAATAGCAATGATTATTAGGCCTACTTCTCATACAAATAAGGATAAAATTAAAAAAATAGCAGTGATTATTAGGCATACTTCTCATACAAATATGGATAAAAGTAAAAGAATAGCAGTGATTATTAGGCATACTTCTCATACAAATAAGGATAAAAGTAAAAGATTAACAGTGATTATTAGGCCTACTTCTCATACAAATAAGGATAAAAATAAAAGAATAGCAGTGATTATTAGGCCTACTTCATCATACAAATAAGGATAAAAATAAAAGAATAGCAGTGATTATTAGGCATACTTCTCATACAAATAAGGATAAAAATAAAAGAATAGCAATGATTATTAGGCATACTTCTCATACAAATAAGGATAAAAGTAAAAGAATAGCAGTGATTATTAGGCATACTTCTCATACAAATATGGATAAAAATAAAAGAATAGCAATGATTATTAGGCATACTTCTCATACAAATAAGGATAAAAATAAAAGAATAGCAATGATTATTAGGCATACTTCTCATACAAATAAGGATAAAAGTAAAAGAATAGCAGTGATTATTAGGCCTACTTCTCATACAAATAAGGATAAAAATAAAAGAATAGCAGTGATTATTAGGCATACTTCTCATACAAATAAGGATAAAAATAAAAGAATAGCAATGATTATTAGGCATACTTCTCATACAAATAAGGATAAAAATAAAAGAATAGCAGTGATTATTAGGCATACTTCTCATACAAATAAGGATAAAAGTAAAAGATTAACAGTGATTATTAGGCCTACTTCTCATACAAATAAGGATAAAAATAAAAGAATAGCAGTGATTATTAGGCCTACTTCTCATACAAATAAGGATAAAAATAAAAGAATAGCAATGATTATTAGGCATACTTCTCATACAAATAAGGATAAAAGTAAAAGAATAGCAGTGATTATTAGGCCTACTTCTCATACAAATAAGGATAAAAATAAAAGAATAGCAGTGATTATTAGGCATACTTCTCATACAAATAAGGATAAAAATAAAAGAATAGCAATGATTATTAGGCATACTTCTCATACAAATAAGGATAAAAGTAAAAGAATAGCAGTGATTATTAGGCCTACTTCTCATACAAATAAGGATAAAAATAAAAGAATAGCAGTGATTATTAGGCATACTTCTCATACAAATAAGGATAAAAATAAAAGAATAGCAGTGATTATTAGGCATACTTCTCATACAAATAAGGATAAAAGTAAAAGAATAGCAGTGATTATTAGGCATACTTCTCATACAAATATGGATAAAAGTAAAAGAATAGCAGTGATTATTAGGCCTACTTCTCAAGACAAATAAAGATAAAAGTAAAAGAATAACAGCGATTATTAGGCCTACTTCTCATACAAATAAGGATAAAAAAAAAAAATAGCAGTGATTATTAGGCCTACTTCTCATACAAATAAGGATAAAAGTAAAAGAATAGCAGTGATTATTAGGCCTACTTCTCATACAAATAAGGATAAAAGTAAAAGAATAGCAGTGATTATTAGGCCTACTTCTCATACAAATAAGGATAAAAGTAAAAGAATAGCAGTGATTATTAGGCATACTTCTCATACAAATAAGGATAAAAGTAAAAGAATAGCAGTGATTATTAGGCCTACTTCTCATACAAATAAGGATAAAAGTAAAAGAATAGCAGTGATTATTAGGCATACTTCTCATACAAATAAGGATAATAATCAAAGAATAGCAATGATAATTAGGCCTACTTCTCATACAAATAAGGATAAAATTAAAAGAATAGCAGTGATTATTAGGCATACTTCTCATACAAATATGGATAAAAGTAAAAGAATAGCAGTGATTATTAGGCATACTTCTCATACAAATAAGGATAAAAATAAAAGAATAGCAGTGATTATTAGGTATACTTCTCATACAAATAAGGATAAAAGTAAAAGAATAGCAGTGATTATTAGGCATACTTCTCATACAAATAAGAATAAAAATAAAAGAATAGCAGTGATTATTAGACCTACTTCATATACAAATAAGGATAAAAGTAAAAGAATAGCAGTGATTATTAGGCATACTTCTCATACAAATAAGGATAAAAATAAAAGAATAGCAGTGATTATTAGGCATACTTCTCATACAAATAAGGATAAAAGTAAAAGAATAGCAGTGATTATTAGGCATACTTCTCATACAAATAAGAATAAAAATAAAAGAATAGCAGTGATTATTAGACCTACTTCATATACAAATAAGGATAAAAGTAAAAGAATAGCAGTGATTATTAGGCATACTTCTCATACAAATAAGGATAAAAGTAAAAGAATAGCAGTGATTATTAGGCCTACTTCTCATACAAATAAGGATAAAAGTAAAAGAATAACAGCGATTATTAGGCCTACTTCTCATACAAATAAGGATAAAAGTAAAAGAATAGCAGTGATTATTAGGCCTACTTCTCATACAAATAAGGATAAAAGTAAAAGATTAACAGTGATTATTAGGCCTACTTCTCATACAAATAAAGATAAAAGTAAAAGAATAGCAGTGATTATTAGGCATACTTCTCATACAAATAAGGATAAAAGTAAAAGAATAGCAGTGATTATTAGGCATACTTCTCATACAAATATGGATAAAAGTAAAAGAATAGCAGTGATTATTAGGCATACTTCTCATACAAATAAGGATAAAAATAAAAGAATTGCAGTGATTATTAGGCATACTTCTCATACAAATAAGGATAAAAGTAAAAGATTAACAGTGATTATTAGGCCTACTTCTCATACAAATAAGGATAAAAGTAAAAGAATAGCAGTGATTATTAGGCCTACTTCTCATACAAATAAGGATAAAAGTAAAAGAATAACAGCGATTATTAGGCCTACTTCTCATACAAATAAGGATAAAAAAAAAGAATAGCAGTGATTATTAGGCCTACTTCTCATACAAATAAGGATAAAAGTAAAAGAATAGCAGTGATTATTAGGCCTACTTCTCATACAAATAAGGATAAAAGTAAAAGAATAGCAGTGATTATTAGGCCTACTTCTCATACAAATAAGGATAAAAGTAAAAGATTAACAGTGATTATTAGGCCTACTTCTCATACAAATAAAGATAAATGTAAAAGAATAGCAGTGATTATTAGGCATACTTCTCATACAAATAAGGATAAAAGTAAAAGAATAGCAGTGATTATTAGGCATACTTCTCATACAAATATGGATAAAAGTAAAAGAATAGCAGTGATTATTAGGCATACTTCTCATACAAATAAGGATAAAAATAAAAGAATAGCAGTGATTATTAGGCATACTTCTCATACAAATAAGGATAAAAGTAAAAGATTAACAGTGATTATTAGGCCTACTTCTCATACAAATAAGGATAAAAGTAAAAGAATAGCAGTGATTATTAGGCCTACTTCTCATACAAATAAGGATAAAAGTAAAAGAATAACAGCGATTATTAGGCCTACTTCTCATACAAATAAGGATTAAAAAAAAGAATAGCAGTGATTATTAGGCCTACTTCTCATACAAATAAGGATAAAAGTAAAAGAATAGCAGTGATTATTAGGCATACTTCTCATACAAATAAGGATAATAATAAAAGAATAGCAATGATTATTAGGCCTACTTCTCATACAAATAAGGATAAAAGTAAAAGAATAACAGCGATTATTAGGCCTACTTCTCATACAAATAAGGATAAAAGTAAAAGAATAGCAGTGATTATTAGGCCTACTTCTCATACAAATAAGGATAAAAGTAAAAGAATAACAGCGATTATTAGGCTTACTTCTCATACAAATAAGGATAAAAGTAAAAGAATAGCAGTGATTATTAGGCCTACTTCTCATACAAATAAGGATAAAAGTAAAAGATTAACAGTGATTATTAGGCCTACTTCTCATACAAATAAAGATAAAAGTAAAAGAATAGCAGTGATTATTAGGCATACTTCTCATACAAATAAGGATAAAAGTAAAAGAATAGCAGTGATTATTAGGCATACTTCTCATACAAATATGGATAAAAGTAAAAGAATAGCAGTGATTATTAGGCATACTTCTCATACAAATAAGGATAAAAATAAAAGAATTGCAGTGATTATTAGGCATACTTCTCATACAAATAAGGATAAAAGTAAAAGATTAACAGTGATTATTAGGCCTACTTCTCATACAAATAAGGATAAAAGTAAAAGAATAGCAGTGATTATTAGGCCTACTTCTCATACAAATAAGGATAAAAGTAAAAGAATAACAGCGATTATTAGGCCTACTTCTCATACAAATAAGGATAAAAAAAAAGAATAGCAGTGATTATTAGGCCTACTTCTCATACAAATAAGGATAAAAGTAAAAGAATAGCAGTGATTATTAGGCCTACTTCTCATACAAATAAGGATAAAAGTAAAAGAATAGCAGTGATTATTAGGCCTACTTCTCATACAAATAAGGATAAAAGTAAAAGATTAACAGTGATTATTAGGCCTACTTCTCATACAAATAAAGATAAAAGTAAAAGAATAGCAGTGATTATTAGGCATACTTCTCATACAAATAAGGATAAAAGTAAAAGAATAGCAGTGATTATTAGGCATACTTCTCATACAAATATGGATAAAAGTAAAAGAATAGCAGTGATTATTAGGCATACTTCTCATACAAATAAGGATAAAAATAAAAGAATAGCAGTGATTATTAGGCATACTTCTCATACAAATAAGGATAAAAGTAAAAGATTAACAGTGATTATTAGGCCTACTTCTCATACAAATAAGGATAAAAGTAAAAGAATAGCAGTGATTATTAGGCCTACTTCTCATACAAATAAGGATAAAAGTAAAAGAATAACAGCGATTATTAGGCCTACTTCTCATACAAATAAGGATTAAAAAAAAGAATAGCAGTGATTATTAGGCCTACTTCTCATACAAATAAGGATAAAAGTAAAAGAATAGCAGTGATTATTAGGCCTACTTCTCATACAAATAAGGATAAAAGTAAAAGAATAGCAGTGATTATTAGGCCTACTTCTCATACAAATAAGGATAAATGTAAAAGAATAGCAGTGATTATTAGGCATACTTCTCATACAAATAAGGATAAAAGTAAAAGAATAACAGCGATTATTAGGCATACTTCTCATACAAATAAGGATAAAATAAAAGAATAACAGTGATTATTAGGCCTACTTCTCATACAAATAAGGATAAAAGTAAAAGAATAGCAATGATTCTTTCATACAAGTAAACAAATACGGGGGTATAATGAGTAGAATAGAAATTGTGATAATGCAATTTAATTTTGCTAAAATGGATGACATACCTACTAGGCTAAGTGTAAGGAAAATATAGGTAGGGCCTAAATCAGCGCATGCCCTTATGTGAGAAATGCTACTTGATAGTGTGAAACAGACAGTTCATCATGTCCAACTCCATTATCAATTATTCTTGATAACAATAATGTACAGGAAAATGTATGGCACGCAGAGATTTACATTTTTTGAACGCATTTGTGCAGAAGGTCGGGCAACACATCCAAGCGGATTTTAAAATTTCGAATTTGATTTTTTGAAGTTATCTGTTAAGATAAAAGTTAGAAATGTCGTTATTTTTTTGTGTTTTTTTAAAAATATTTTAATTTAGAAACAAAAAGAGAATTTTTGCACGTCCACGGGAAAACAATTGAATTTCACAGGCAACGCCAAAGGGTTGGACTTCGATAATTCGACATGAAGTGTTTTAATATAAAAAAAATAATTACTTCTTTAAAATATAAAAAATAACAATTAATTTATTTCGTATTCAAATAGTCTAAACAGGTCGTAGACCTACAGCACTCTTTGCGATTTCGTGTAACTTGGAACCGGAAATATTAAAGACCTGCCATTTTAAAAATGCTCGGTTTTAAAGATGGTCGGCGTAGTTTCCGTAGGGCTTAGGCTACGTAATATTTTTATTTTAAGGTTTCCGTATCAAAAATTATTTATAAATAAAGCAATTTGAAATAGAATAAGAATTGGACATAAAGAATGTGAAATTTACGCCCCATTTTCGCTCGGCCAAGATTTCGCAGTTTTCCTGCAAATAAATCATTTACGTTTACGAAGTAACGACGGCACATCAATCGTTCTTGATTGACATTTCCCCACTTCCGAAACCTCTTCAGTAAACTTTGAAGAGATGAAGGGACGGGCAAGGGATGAAGGGAGAAGGCACAAGGGGTTGTTGACAGATGACAATTGAACCTTTTGGGGTGGATCTACCTAAATAATTCAAGTACTCTATGTACTTTAGACTCCTTTCCAAATACACTAGTTCGGTTATAAACGCGAGAAGACCTTTTATTCTCGTATTTGTTCGAACTGTAATTTAACACTGTACAAATTAGCATTGCTTAGGTAAACAGAAAATATGCTCGGTAGGAAGTGTGTCTAACGGATTTCTATAAAAGGGATTGTTCGGGTCCAATAACGTTTTTAGACAAAACAGCATAAATTAGAGTGAAGAAAAGAATTTTCAAAATGGCGCACCTTTTATTCTCGTATTTGTTCGAACTGTAACTTAACACTGTACAAATTAGCATTGCTTAGGTAAACAGAAAATATGCTCGGTAGAAAGTGTGTCAAACGGATTTCTATAAAAGGGATTGTTCGGGTCCAATAACGTTTTTAGACAAAACAGCATAAATTAGAGTGAAGAAAAGAATTTTCAAAATGGCGCACCTTTTATTCTCGTATTTGTTCGAACTGTAACTTAACACTGTACAAATTAGCATTGCTTAGGTAAACAGAAAATATGCTCGGTAGAAAGTGTGTCAAACGGATTTCTATAAAAGGGATTGTTCGGGTCCAATAACGTTTTTAGACAAAACAGCATAAATTAGAGTGAAGAAAAGAATTTTCAAAATGGCGCACCTTTTATTCTCGTGTTCGTTCGAACTGTAACTTAACACTGTACAAATTAGCATTGCTTAGGTAAACAGAAAATATGCTCGGTAGAAAGTGTGTCAAACGGATTTCTATAAAAGGATTGTTCGGGTCCAATAACGTTTTTAGACAAAACAGCATAAATTAGAGTGAAGAAAAGAATTTTCAAAATGGCGCACCTTTTATTCTCGTGTTCGTTCGAACTGTAACTTAACACTGTACAAATTAGCATTGCTTAGGTAAACAGAAAATATGCTCGGTAGAAAGTGTGTCAAACGGATTTCTATAAAAGGGATTGTTCGGGTCCAATAACGTTTTTAGACAAAACAGCATAAATTAGAGTGAAGAAAAGAATTTTCAAAATGGCGCACCTTTTATTCTCGTATTTGTTCGAACTGTAACTTAACACTGTACAAATTAGCATTGCTTAGGTAAACAGAAAATATGCTCGGTAGAAAGTGTGTCAAACGGATTTCTATAAAAGGGATTGTTCGGGTCCAATAACGTTTTTAGACAAAACAGCATAAATTAGAGTGAAGAAAAGAATTTTCAAAATGGCGCACCTTTTATTCTCGTATTTGTTCGAACTGTAACTTAACACTGTACAAATTAGCATTGCTTAGGTAAACAGAAAATATGCTCGGTAGAAAGTGTGTCAAACGGATTTCTATAAAAGGGATTGTTCGGGTCCAATAACGTTTTTAGACAAAACAGCATAAATTAGAGTGAAGAAAAGAATTTTCAAAATGGCGCACCTTTTATTCTCGTGTTCGTTCGAACTGTAACTTAACACTGTACAAATTAGCATTACTTAGGTAAACAGAAAATATGCTCGGTAGAAAGTGTGTCAAACGGATTTCTATAAAAGGGATTGTTCGGGTCCAATAACGTTTTTAGACAAAACAGCATAAATTAGAGTGAAGAAAAGAATTTTCAAAATGGCGCACCTTTTATTCTCGTGTTCGTTCGAACTGTAACTTAACACTGTACAAATTAGCATTGCTTAGGTAAACAGAAAATATGCTCGGTAGAAAGTGTGTCAAACGGATTTCTATAAAAGGGATTGTTCGGGTCCAATAACGTTTTAGACAAAACAGCATAAATTAGAGTGAAGAAAAGAATTTTCAAAATGGCGCACCTTTTATTCTCGTGTTCGTTCGAACTGTAACTTAACATTGTACAAATTAGCATTGCTTAGGTAAACAGAAAATATGCTCGGTAGAAAGTGTGTCAAACGGATTTCTATAAAAGGGATTGTTCGGGTCCAATAACGTTTTTGGACAAAACAGCATAAATTAGAGTGAAGAAAAGAATTTTCAAAATGGCGCACCTTTTATTCTCGTGTTCGTTCGAACTGTAACTTAACACTGTACAAATTAGCATTGCTTAGGTAAACAGAAAATATGCTCGGTAGAAAGTGTGTCAAACGGATTTCTATAAAGGGATTGTTCGGGTCCAATAACGTTTTTAGACAAAACAGCATAAATTAGAGTGAAGAAAAGAATTTTCAAAATGGCGCACCTTTTATTCTCGTGTTCGTTCGAACTGTAACTTAACACTGTACAAATTAGCATTGCTTAGGTAAACAGAAAATATGCTCGGTAGAAAGTGTGTCAAACGGATTTCTATAAAAGGGATTGTTCGGGTCCAATAACGTTTTTAGACAAAACAGCATAAATTAGAGTGAAGAAAAGAATTTTCAAAATGGCGCACCTTTTATTCTCGTATTTGTTCGAACTGTAACTTAACACTGTACAAATTAGCATTGCTTAGGTAAACAGAAAATATGCTCGGTAGAAAGTGTGTCAAACGGATTTCTATAAAAGGATTGTTCGGGTCCAATAACGTTTTTAGACAAAACAGCATAAATTAGAGTGAAGAAAAGAATTTTCAAAATGGCGCACCTTTTATTCTCGTATTTGTTCGAACTGTAACTTAACACTGTACAAATTAGCATTGCTTAGGTAAACAGAAAATATGCTCGGTAGAAAGTGTGTCAAACGGATTTCTATAAAAGGGATTGTTCGGGTCCAATAACGTTTTTAGACAAAACAGCATAAATTAGAGTGAAGAAAAGAATTTTCAAAATGGCGCACCTTTTATTCTCGTGTTCGTTCGAACTGTAACTTAACACTGTACAAATTAGCATTGCTTAGGTAAACAGAAAATATGCTCGGTAGAAAGTGTGTCAAACGGATTTCTATAAAAGGGATTGTTCGGGTCCAATAACGTTTTTAGACAAAACAGCATAAATTAGAGTGAAGAAAAGAATTTTCAAAATGGCGCACCTTTTATTCTCGTGTTCGTTCGAACTGTAACTTAACACTGTACAAATTAGCATTGCTTAGGTAAACAGAAAATATGCTCGGTAGAAAGTGTGTCAAACGGATTTCTATAAAAGGGATTGTTCGGGTCCAATAACGTTTTTAGACAAAACAGCATAAATTAGAGTGAAGAAAAGAATTTTCAAAATGGCGCACCTTTTATTCTCGTGTTCGTTCGAACTGTAACTTAACATTGTACAAATTAGCATTGCTTAGGTAAACAGAAAATATGCTCGGTAGAAAGTGTGTCAAACGGATTTCTATAAAAGGGATTGTTCGGGTCCAATAACGTTTTTAGACAAAACAGCATAAATTAGAGTGAAGAAAAGAATTTTCAAAATGGCGCACCTTTTATTCTCGTGTTCGTTCGAACTGTAACTTAACATTGTACAAATTAGCATTGCTTAGGTAAACAGAAAATATGCTCGGTAGAAAGTGTGTCAAACGGATTTCTATAAAAGGGATTGTTCGGGTCCAATAACGTTTTTAGACAAAACAGCATAAATTAGAGTGAAGAAAAGAATTTTCAAAATGGCGCACCTTTTATTCTCGTGTTCGTTCGAACTGTAACTTAACACTGTACAAATTAGCATTGCTTAGGTAAACAGAAAATATGCTCGGTAGAAAGTGTGTCAAACGGATTTCTATAAAAGGGATTGTTCGGGTCCAATAACGTTTTTAGACAAAACAGCATAAATTAGAGTGAAGAAAAGAATTTTCAAAATGGCGCACCTTTTATTCTCGTGTTCGTTCGAACTGTAACTTAACACTGTACAAATTAGCATTGCTTAGGTAAACAGAAAATATGCTCGGTAGAAAGTGTGTCAAACGGATTTCTATAAAAGGGATTGTTCGGGTCCAATAACGTTTTTAGACAAAACAGCATAAATTAGAGTGAAGAAAAGAATTTTCAAAATGGCGCACCTTTTATTCTCGTATTTGTTCGAACTGTAACTTAACACTGTACAAATTAGCATTGCTTAGGTAAACAGAAAATATGCTCGGTAGAAAGTGTGTCAAACGGATTTCTATAAAAGGGATTGTTCGGGTCCAATAACGTTTTTAGACAAAACAGCATAAATTAGAGTGAAGAAAAGAATTTTCAAAATGGCGCACCTTTTATTCTCGTATTTGTTCGAACTGTAACTTAACACTGTACAAATTAGCATTGCTTAGGTAAACAGAAAATATGCTCGGTAGAAAGTGTGTCAAACGGATTTCTATAAAAGGGATTGTTCGGGTCCAATAACGTTTTTAGACAAAACAGCATAAATTAGAGTGAAGAAAAGAATTTTCAAAATGGCGCACCTTTTATTCTCGTGTTCGTTCGAACTGTAACTTAACACTGTACAAATTAGCATTGCTTAGGTAAACAGAAAATATGCTCGGTAGAAAGTGTGTCAAACGGATTTCTATAAAAGGGATTGTTCGGGTCCAATAACGTTTTTAGACAAAACAGCATAAATTAGAGTGAAGAAAAGAATTTTCAAAATGGCGCACCTTTTATTCTCGTGTTCGTTCGAACTGTAACTTAACACTGTACAAATTAGCATTGCTTAGGTAAACAGAAAATATGCTCGGTAGAAAGTGTGTCAAACGGATTTCTATAAAAGGGATTGTTCGGGTCCAATAACGTTTTTAGACAAAACAGCATAAATTAGAGTGAAGAAAAGAATTTTCAAAATGGCGCACCTTTTATTCTCGTGTTCGTTCGAACTGTAACTTAACATTGTACAAATTAGCATTGCTTAGGTAAACAGAAAATATGCTCGGTAGAAAGTGTGTCAAACGGATTTCTATAAAAGGGATTGTTCGGGTCCAATAACGTTTTTGGACAAAACAGCATAAATTAGAGTGAAGAAAAGAATTTTCAAAATGGCGCACCTTTTATTCTCGTGTTCGTTCGAACTGTAACTTAACACTGTACAAATTAGCATTGCTTAGGTAAACAGAAAATATGCTTGGTAGAAAGTGTGTCAAACGGATTTCTATAAAAGGGATTGTTCGGGTCCAATAACGTTTTTGGACAAAACAGCATAAATTAGAGTGAAGAAAAGAATTTTCAAAATGGCGTACCTTTTATTCTCGTGTTCGTTCGAACTGTAACTTAACACTGTACAAATTAGCATTGCTTAGGTAAACAGAAAATATGCTTGGTAGAAAGTGTGTCAAACGGATTTCTATAAAAGGGATTGTTCGGGTCCAATAACGTTTTTGGACAAAACAGCATAAATTAGAGTGAAGAATATGGCTCAAGAGGTGAAATACGGAGTTGGAAGGTAGTAGCCTAAGTGAATAGGGTCTAGCGTTGAGGTAAGGCTTGTAAATAGATAAATTAAAAAGACAACAATTTTTGTAACGTTAAAATTGAATTAGTTTTACTAAATTAAAGTTAACTAACCAAGAAATAAATTGTTTAAAGGTTATTAAAATACCCCTTTAGGTTAGTTTATAAGTGCATGCAAAGGCACCCCCCCCCCACCTGGCACTACGCAGAAAAAGGTGATAATTGCCTTATATAAATCATAATTATTCCAACAAGTGTTGCTTGAAAAAATGTGTTAAGGTTTAATTTTATAATGTAATAAAAATAGAGTGTTTTTATACGAAATTTATTACTATTAGTATTTAAACCCTTAGTAGTGTTTTAATAGGCTACTTACTGTATTAAGAAACGGACAAAGGGGATTAAGCTTATAGGCTAAGTTGATATATTAAAGTTAATTTAAAATACTAAAAAAATTAAAATTAATTTCAATATTTGATTGTATAAGCAAAATATTATCATATATATTATTTCTCGAGCCGACATCCCTTTTTCTCAACACATACAATTCGTACAGGCATAAATGAGGTATCTTTAGAAAGTTTTTGTAGCCGGCTTCTGACATTGCAAAACGATTTTGCATTAAAACTTACTGTTTGTGGAAAATTATAACATAAAAGACACTTTTAACTGTCACAGGCAAAACGGCATCGTAGATGCGCATGCGCGGCATCACAGATCAGACAATATTTTGTATATTTTACGAAGCTAACTTATTAATCACGAATGGACAATCCCATTACAAATTTCACTTTTTTGCATAACGTGCTTAGAACAATTTCAATAATTACTTAAACGTCATTAAAAAGTTATGTGGCCCTACTGACAGTCCCCTATCCCTCACAGTCGTACAAGCCGGGACAAGCATTTCGAACACCATAGACATGTTTTGGACACTGTTTGTCCAAATATATATGTTTTTGATTTCTCCTTCCATCGTACATTTATCGCCGCCTCGGTGGTCTAGTGGATAGCGTACTAGGCTTTCACCCCGAGGATCCGGGTTCGATTCCCGTCGAGGGCTTGGCATTTTCATACGCTATAAATCATCCCCACCGTCTGCATTAGCCCAAGTGTGCACAATAGTCGGACGTTAAAAAAAAAAAAAAAAAAAAAAAAAAAAAAAAAAAAAAAAAAAAATCGTACATTTATCTATTGTAAATCTATCGCTGTTCCATTTATTTTTTATACGTTTCCCCTTCCTTCCAACTACCGCCCTCACCCCAACGACTACTCTTATTGAAAAGGCTTTACTTAAAACTTTCATAGTGCAAAATTTCACACGGGCCCCCTGGTTAATTATTATTTATCACCTCTAAAACATACTTGGAATCTATGTTTACCTGTAGACCCTACAAGAGATGTTTATTAGGGCCTAAGTAACGATAATGTTATTCCACTTCATAAACAAAACAGCCAAAAACATTGCATGTTCAGCGGGGATAACTTTAGACATGTTCCTACTCGCACGACAAAAAGCAACACACGCTCACGTTTGGGTCATTGAAAATAGCCTTTTTGTTCGGTTGTGTTTTATGCGGTGTGCCAGAAATGCTTATTTATTATTTTTTTTTTTTAAAGTCCGACTATTGTGCACACTTGGGATAATGCAGAAGATGGGATGATTTATAGTGTATGAAAATGCCAAGCCCTGGCCGGGAATCGAACCCGGGTCCTCCGGGTGACAGCCCAGTACGCTATCAACTAGGCCACCGAGGCGGCTTCTTATTTTAAAAGTAGAACAAGTAGAATTATATATATATATATATATATATATATATATATATATATATATATAGGCTATATAGTTTTTTGTTTAATTTTTTTATTTTAAGGCGAAAAGTACATTAAGGCTATTATCGCCTCCTTAAATGTAAGTGTGAGTGCAAAGTGTTAAAGTCGTAAGTGTAGTGTTGTAAGTATAAGTGTGTGTTAGACTCGGGTACCGCGAGGGACGTCTAAATCCTCTCAATAGGTGTAGCTAGTCTGCATATATATATATATATATATATATATATATATATATATTTATATGTTCCTATTTAGGAACATGACTAGCACGTAAAGTATTAGTATTTTAACTGTTACACATTTAAAAATCTGAAAGCTTTGTCAGTGAAGAAGGTAACTAGGAGCGGCAAACTTCAACAAAAATTAACTGTAGGACACTGTTACTTTAATAAAAGGAAAAGATTGGATTTACAATCCACTGTAAGTAGCCTAGAACTCTAAAAATGTGCGAAAAGTCACTTAGGCAAAAAATTAAAAAAATATCAACTGCTACGGGAAGTTAACGGCAAAAGAAGTTTAAATTTAAAGAGTTTTCAGTCTCATGGTCTTAGACACTGCCACGCTTTCTGTTATTGGCTTGGCATTTTCATATGCTATAAATCATCCCATCGTCTGCATTAGCCAAAGTGTACACAATAGTCGGACGTCAAAAAAAAAAAAAAAAAAAAAAAAAAAAAAAATTAAGCAAATTTAGGTACCGGGGAAGCGAGTTTGTATAAAAACTAAGAACAAAGGTCGCAAAAGGGAATCCTAACTGTTTTTTGTTTCAATAGTTAACGTACGTCGCTTCAAGACCAAACTTTCTTTGTTATTATAAGTTGTAGTCACAGATCAATATCAAGCAGTATAATAGAGCAAGTTTTTTTTGTTATTAAAGTATTAAGTTGTGTCTACCCAATAAGTGTCACACTAAAATCTTTGTTTGTTATAGTCGTTTTTGTATTAAAGAGTTCTTTTAAAGTGTTTGTAACTCTACACAAAGCGTTCGTCAAATTCAGTGCGGTGTAAAAGTTGCTAGTGTGAATTTGTATAATTTTGTATAAAATCAGTTAGTCGATTCAGTAAAAATACTGTCGTAAAGTGTAACAATTTATCTTCGAAGCCGACTCGTCCCAACATCACTTGACTGCTGACATCTGGACCAACATCTCTATCGTTCATCTAACTTCGCATCATTAAAGACACTTAATAATAATCTTGGTAATTAAAACTGTAACCATTGTTTTAATAAGTTAAATTGAACAATATCAAAAACCTTCTTAGTTCCTATTTGTAGTATTAAAGAACCACCCCGAGATAAATTATTCATTATTTTTTGTGTTATAACAATTACTTAACTAGTGAATCAGTTCGTAATTAAAAGAACTGTTTATATCCATTGAATACTTTATTAATAAAATCTTAATATACTTTGTCAGTAAATGTTAACAGTTCTGCAATAATTAATCAACTTTTTATTATAAAAAATAACGCTAAAACTTAATGGCCTTATATTACATTATATATAGAGATTGACGCCTAAGTGGTAGCTGAATATTATAATATATATAATTGTACAAAACACCAACAAAATGTTTTCAATGCTTAGGGCCTACTGCAGCTTATGATAATGCGTGACTGTCTCTAGCGTACGCGCTTGAGTAGCTCACACGATTCAACGGAAGACCCGAGAATGTTGCAGATAATGAACGTCATGGAAGACTCAGTGTGACTGATAACTGAAGAACACCGCGAGTTAATGCTGCAATAGTTTTGGTACAGCTGCGCGTAAGAACATGGATAACCTTTTGAAACGATAAGGAGAATGTTAGTTACAGGGGCCCAATTTTGTGCTTTTAATAAACGTAACACTTTTTTGTCAAAAAATGTGAACGTATCACGTTTAAGCTTGACTTAAGAAAGACGAGCTGTGCTACAGGGTCTAATGGTCAGTGGCCGCGTGGCGTAGGAACACCATTGAAGTCACGGTACACATTCCACCTCGCAAAGGTGTACCAGTGTTAGCTGACATTTCGCAAACTATGACCTCCATTTCTTTGGCTTATTTTTCAACTCTTCTGCAACACGTAATGAAAGCGACCTTCAGTAGCTGTATGCAATGTATTGCAAGCACACAATTAATCTGTGATGTTATGGAGGAAGGATTGTAATTATTGTCGAGATGCTACTTGCAGCAGGCTCCAATAACACGAAGAGTTGTCTTGATAAACTGCGATAAAAATTTACTGTCGATAGCCTAGTGCGAATGGATAACGCATTCAGCTAAGGGGACCATAGTGGATCAACTTGTTTGCCAACCTTGTCAACTTGCTGTGATACGGGTATGTAAGATGTTGAACGTCTGTGGAGAAGTTGACATCAAGGTTGGTGGTTGACAACAGTCGAGTTAAGATCAAACACTATAGAATTTGGTGGACTGGCCTGACTTTAACAACTCTGTTGTAGTGTCCGTATCAATAAGATTTTCAACATAGGCTAAGTTGGAAAATTAATGTTGTTCATTTATTTATTTATTTTTGTACATAGCTTGTTGGTCAGTTCTAATTTTTTTGTGAAATTATTGATAATTAGGTATTGACACATTAAGAAAATTCAGCCTGAGCTGTGGAAAGTTTTTAGGATCGAACAGTTTTAAGGATCGCAAAAAAATATGGGTTATCAAAACTTTTAGATATTTATAAATGAATTTGGCAAATCCGAATGTTGAAAACCATAAAAAAGACTCACAAACGTCTTACTGGAGGGAACTAAAACAGGACAGAACCAAAAGACCGTAGCTGGAGCCGGAGTCAAGTTTATGCGGTGCTGTAAAGTGTTAGATTTCCCACGAGACCAGGTGACTCTGTTCTTTGCTGCGGTATTTAATGAATGAACTACTTGTCTCTGCAGACGATTTTAAGAAGTTTAGGCTCAGAGCCGACAGCAAAAACTGGGTCTCCTGGTTACGTAGAAAATCAGTACCACATAAACCTGTCACACTCCTCTTCGGCTCCTGTCACACTCCTCTTCGGCTCCTGTCTCACTCCTCTTCGGCTCCTGTCTCACTCCTCTTCGGCTCCTGTCTCACTCCTCTTCGGCTCCTGTCTCACTCCTCTTCGGCTCCTGTCACACTCCTCTTCGGCTCCTGTCTCACTCCTCTTCGGCTCCTGTCTCACTCCTCTTCGGCTCCTGTCTCACTCCTCTTCGGCTCCTGTCTCACTCCTCTTCGGCTCCTGTCTCACTCCTCTTCGGCTCCTGTCTCACTCCTCTTCGGCTCCTGTCTCACTCCTCTTCGGCTCCTGTCTCACTCCTCTTCGGCTCCTGTCTCACTCCTCTTCGGCTCCTGTCACACTCCTCTTCGGCTCCTGTCTCACTCCTCTTCGGCTCCTGTCTCACTCCTCTTCGGCTCCTGTCTCACTCCTCTTCGGCTCCTGTCTCACTCCTCTTCGGCTCCTGTCTCACTCCTCTTCGGTTCCTGTCTCACTCCTCTTCGGCTCCTGTCTCACTCCTCTTCGGCTCCTGTCACACTCCTCTTCGGCTCCTGTCTCACTCCTCTTTGGCTCCATTTGAAAATAAGTAATTTCGTTTTCACATAATTCGTTTAAAAGTTAATCATGTCACTAATGAAGCTACATCACAGAATGCTAAACAACATGAGAATCACCCAACACATAAACAGATGACACACCTCTAGAGTGATGTTTACAACATTTGGTTACATTTGTGACAAAAACTAATAACAAGGTTGTGGCATACCTCAACACTCCTCGCTGCCGTCCTGGCCGCCAGTGGAAGCGTAGTCGGCCGTTTCCAAACCACAGACACAACATAAACGGCGTCCACTGTTAGCGCCCCGACAACTGGCGACTACATCCGTCCAGCGACCGAACCAATAGGGTCGGGTGACTTTACGTTTGTAGTCACCTGTATGCATGCATATCTATCGTGGACATTGAACGTAAGAAATTAATCATTGCTGATCAAGAAAAAATACCGTTGTGGGATATGAGAGATAATTTAGAATATACTTATATGTCTCCGGGCTCATCCGGTAGTAATCGAAACATTTCTGCGGATCCTTTTCGAAATCGTCATGTAGATGATGCTCGTTTGGCTAAATTTAAGTTCACCCAACAAGAACGTCTTTTCGGAGCTTAAAACCGCCGTCTCAGTAAGTAGGAACTCTCTAAAAGACACACATCTTCTTCATCTATTTTTTACTGTTGTATGTGATTTAACGAATAAAGTGTACTTAAAAAGCTGTGTCGTTTGGCTAAATTTAAGTTCACCAAACAAGAACGTCTTTTCGGAGCTTAAAACCGTCGTCTCAGTAAGTAGGAACTCTCTAAAAGACACACATCTTCTTCATCTATTTTTTACTGTTGTATGTGATTTAACGAATAAAGTGTACTTAAAAAGCTGTGTCACGGTCGAAACTGCTCGAATATTCAACTCCGGTCGCTCCTAGTCGCCATTGGTTATAATGGACGACCTCAGTCGCTCCTAGTCACCGAGTCAAAGTCGGTTATAGTCGCTTAAACACGCTTGCACTGGACGACCAGCTCGCCGCTCCCGTCAGATGGTACAAGGATAAAGCACATAAATAAATGAGATGTGTTAAAGTACCGTTTCCACGCATCGACAAAAGCAAGCAGCGTAGCGGAAAGGGGAGCAATACACGCAGTTAAATGGACAGCGCCAGTTTGTTGTAACAACATAAAAAGGGTAAAAAAGTGAAACCGGATCCGGCATTATTGTAAGTCTTCGAAACCGCGGGGACCGCAAATCATTGAAGTTCCTACTTCATTAAACTTAGGCCTTAGTTCAATAAAAACTTCTACATGTGTTGCTGGTTGCAACACTAGACGCTAAGTCTATAAATTATTAAATAAATATTAATTTAAAGTCTAATACTGTTCTTCAATAGTTGTTTACTTTTAAGGTCGAGTAAAGTCTAATAGGGTTCTTTATTAGTTGTTTACTTTTAAGGTCGAGTAAAGTCTAATAGTGTTCTTCAATAGTTGTTTACTTTTAAGGTCGAGTAAAGTCTAATAGTGTTCTTCAATAGCTGTTTACTTTTAAGGTTGAATAAAGTCTAATAGTGTTCTTCAATAGTTGTTTAATTTTAAGGTCGAGTAAAGTCTAACAGTGTTCTTCAATAGTTATTTACTTTTAAGGTAGAGTAAAGTCTAATAGTGTTCTTCAATATTTGTTTACTTTTAAGTTTGAATAAAGTCTAATAGTGTTCTTCAATAGTTATTTACTTTTAAGGTTGAGTAAAGTCTAATAGTGTTCTTCAATAGTTATTTACTTTTAAGGTCGAGTAAAGTCTAATAGTGTTCTTCAATAGTTATTTATTTTTAAAGTTGAGTAAAGTCTAATAGTGTTATTTAATAGTTATTTACTTTTAAGGTCGAGTAAAGTCTAATAGTGTTCTTCAATAGTTGTTTACTTTTAAGGTCGAGTAAAGTCTAATAGTGTTCTTCAATAGTTGTATAGGCCTACTTGTAGCAGCTTTTGGCAATTGCTGATTTTTTAACGGTGGATTCCGTTTTTTTTTTTTTTTTTTTTTTTTGTTTAACGTCCGACTATTGTGCACACTTGGGCTAATGCAGACGATGGGGTGATTTATAGCGTATGAAAATGCCAAGCCCTGGCCGGGAATCGAACCCGGTTCCTCGGGGTGAAAGCCTAGTACGCTATCAACTAGCCCACCGAGGCGGCCCAAGGGATGGATTCCGAACAGAATTTTTATACGCATAGGAAACAATACACAGGGTAATTTCTCGTAAAGCCTACTATTTGGTGATGAAGTGAACATTCCGAAATGTGATTCATTGATGCACTAAATTCAAAAATTTGGTGACTTTCTAAAATTGAATAAAACTATCGAGTTTAATAAGTAGTTTTACCTTTCTGGCGCTAAATGTGTTATGATTTTGATTAATTCACAGCTTAACTGTTTTAAGCGATGATAACCTTAGACCTGAGGTTAGCCTAGCAATAAAGATTCGTCAAGCCTACCCTGACCCGAGTGCTCAGCCTAGCTTAACGTGCCTTGTGACGCCCGCCCCGAGCTTGCGCGGAATAACGAATGGCCTTATCAATCAAGACTGTCATTTTGAGTGCTTTTACTTCAGCTGTGGAAGTCGGAACAGAAATGTTCGTTGTTCTGCCTCCTATATCGTTTGACAAGTCGCGATGTTCGTATCACAGAAGCAGCCAATCGGCTTTGACAAGGTTAGCGATAGAGGATAAAGTAAGCCGTGGAGGTAGAGGGGTGGAAATATACTCCCTCTCGTCCCCCTTCCCCCGGCGGACGAAAAAATGTCGAGCTACTAAGTTGACAGTTTAAAAGCGGGCTGAATTATTCAAGGTGTTAAATAATAAAGAGCACACACAGCCTTTTAGAACACGGCTTGGCTGTTTAGAGATGTAAAATATTCAATGCCGACCGCCGCGCATCGTCGAGGAGTAATTGTCTGCCATTTCTAAATTGGACGTGTTTTCCAGGAAGAATTAAACTTTCACTTCTAAATACAGGTAGCGCTAAAGTCGCACCGTACTTTAAAATGTTTAAACACAGTACAATTGTAAACATACATTTAAACAATGAAATTGGTAAAGAGCTTTAAAGGAATGCGACTTTAGACAATTTGTAATGGTGCATTTAGAAACAATTAATTGTAAGTAGATGTAAATAGGGCTTTAATTAATTGTTAAAACGCCCCAGATAATTTGGAAGAAAATTTAGATAATAGAACCACAGTTAACCCGTGTAAATATAAAACTGTATACAAATACAAATACTGTACCTTGAATTTACCCAGGCTCCGTGTATGACTCCATAGTAAAGTTCTTTTTTACTTTGAAAATTTGACCTACTTTTGATTCTGCATATTTTCGTAATTAATATTAATTATTTTTCCTAATTAACTACTTTAATTTTCATATCTAAACATCATTATTGACTATACCTATAGGCCTATCTATCATTAAATTCAGTTTTAATATTGTAAGAGTTTACCTTTGCAATAATTTAGGCCTATATTATTTGATTTTTCAAGTTTTCTTCAAGTCTGTAGGGTTGTTTGTGTTATAGTCTGGTGTGTTCAATACAAATATTTACTCTTACCATACACACATATTACTAATATATTATTTAATTATTTATGTTATTAATAACCCTTATATCTTCATCTGGGCTACATCTTGTTTTTTCTACCCTATTTAATGTACAATTAGTTTTAACTGATAATCTGTTAATTTACAATACATAATTACCATTAGCTTGAATTTGTTTACAATTTAAAATTGTTATTTTTGCTTTGACCCACGATATATTTTTACTTTGACCCACGATATATTTTTACTTTGACCCACGATATATTTTTACTTTGACCCACGATATATTTTTACTTTGATCCACGTTATATTTTTACTTTGACCCACGATATATTTTTACTTTGACCCACGATATATTTTTACTTTGGCCCACGATATATTTTTACTTCGACCCACGATATATTTTTACTTTGACCCACGATATATTTTTACTTTGACCCACGATATATTTTTACTTTGACCCACGATATATTTTTACTTCGACCCACGATATATTTTTACTTTGACCCACGATATATTTTTACTTTGACCCACGATATATTTTTACTTTGGCCCACGATATATTTTTACTTTGACCCACGATATATTTTTACTTTGGCCCACGATATATTTTTACTTTGACCCACGATATATTTTTACTTCGACCCACGATATATTTTTACTTTGACCCACGATATATTTTTACTTTGGCCCACGATATATTTTTACTTTGACCCACGATATATTTTTACTTCGACCCACGATATATTTTTACTTTGACCCACGATATATTTTTACTTTGACCCACGATATATTTTTACTTTGGCCCACGATATATTTTTACTTTGACCCACGATATATTTTTACTTCGACTCACGATATATTTTTACTTTGACCCACGATATATTTTTACTTTGACCCACGATTTATTTTTACTTCGACCCACGATATATTTTTACTTTGACCCACGATATATTTTTACTTTGACCCACGTTATATTTTTACTTTGACCCACGATATATTTTTACTTTGACCCACGGTATATTTTTACTTTGACCCACGATATATTTTTACTTTGACCCACGATATATTTTTACTTTGACCCACGATATATTTTTACTTTGACCCACGATATATTTTTACTTTGACCCACGATATATTTTTACTTCGACCCACGATATATTTTTACTTTGACCCACGTTATATTTTTACTTTGACCCACGATATATTTTTACTTTGACCCACGATATATTTTTACTTTGACCCACGATTTATTTTTACTTCGACCCACGGTATATTTTTACTTTGACCCACGATATATTTTTACTTTGACCCACGATATATTTTTACTTTGACCCACGATATATTTTTACTTTGACCCACGATATATTTTTACTTTGACCCACGATATATTTTTTTACTTCGACCCACGATATATTTTTTACTTTGACCCACGATATATTTTTACTTCGACCCACGATATATTTTTACTTTGACCCACGATATATTTTTACTTTGACCCACGATATATTTTTACTTTGGCCCACGATATATTTTTACTTTGACCCACGATATATTTTTACTTTGGCCCACGATATATTTTACTTTGACCCACGATATATTTTTACTTCGACCCACGATATATTTTACTTTGACCCACGATATATTTTTACTTTGGCCCACGATATATTTTTACTTTGACCCACGATATATTTTTACTTCGACCCACGATATATTTTTACTTTGACCCACGATATATTTTTACTTTGACCCACGATTTATTTTTACTTCGACCCACGATATATTTTTACTTTGACCCACGATATATTTTTTTACTTTGACCCACGTTATATTTTTACTTTGACCCACGATATATTTTACTTTGACCCACGGTATATTTTTACTTTGACCCACGATATATTTTTACTTTGACCCACGATATATTTTTACTTTGACCCACGATATATTTTTTTACTTTGACCCACGATATATTTTTACTTTGACCCACGATATATTTTTACTTCGACCCACGATATATTTTACTTTGACCCACGTTATATTTTTTTACTTTGACCCACGATATATTTTTACTTTGACCCACGATATATTTTTACTTTGACCCACGATTTATTTTACTTCGACCCACGGTATATTTTTACTTTGACCCACGATATATTTTACTTTGACCCACGATATATTTTTACTTTGACCCACGATATATTTTTACTTTGACCCACGATATATTTTTACTTTGACCCACGATTTATTTTTACTTTGACCCACGATATATTTTTTTACTTTGACCCACGATATATTTTTTACTTTGACCCACGATATATTTTTACTTCGACCCACGATATATTTTTACTTTGACCCACGATATATTTTACTTTGACCCACGATATATTTTTACTTTGACCCACGATATATTTTTACTTTGACCCACGATTTATTTTTACTTTGACCCACGATATATTTTTACTTTGACCCACGATATATTTTTACTTTGACCCACGATATATTTTTACTTCGACCCACGATATATTTTTACTTTGACCCACGATATATTTTTACTTTGACCCACGATTTATTTTTACTTCGACCCACGGTATATTTTTACTTTGACCCACGATATATTTTTACTTTGACCCACGATATATTTTTACTTTGACCCACGATATATTTTTACTTTGACCCACGATATATTTTTACTTTGACCCACGATATATTTTTACTTTGACCCACGATTTATTTTTACTTTGACCCACGTTATATTTTTACTTTGACCCACGTTATATTTTTACTTTGACCCACGATATATTTTTACTTTGACCCACGATTTATTTTTACTTCGACCCACGATATATTTTTACTTTGACCCACGATATATTTTTACTTTGACCCACGTTATATTTTTACTTTGACCCACGATATATTTTTACTTTGACCCACGATATATTTTTACTTTGACCCACGATATATTTTTACTTTAACCCACGGTATATTTTTAAAGACAGGTTTATTAATTTTTTTTTAATTCTTCAAATCTCCTTAAGACACTTCGTTTAATCATAAAATAACTTAAAATTTTTTTATTTAACTTGACAATTTTTATTACTGGTGTAAGTGAAATTGTTTACTAAGCCTTATAAGTCTGCACGATTCGGTTTCGTCTTCAGAATTGTACGCTGCGATTTGTTCTTGCACGCTCTGTCTGGCCTTTAACCGATAAACATTTAACAATGAATACAGATTCTGTATTCAATGCGTTTAATAAGTTCATTTACAATATGGATTCACAATAGTCTATACATAGGCTATATACACATTTACAACACAACAATATAGGCTACATTTATAATATACGTTCAAAACATGGATTTTACACATCTGATACGTTTCTAATATTCTTCATTTATACACTTGAGAAGAAATTTTCTTTTTTGTAATAGCCTATTCATTTAATCATGGGAAATTTCTCGTCTTAGTGTGTGTGTGTGTGTGTGTGTGTGTGTGTGTGTGTGTGTGTGTGTGTGTGTGTGTGTGCGCGTGCGTGCGTGCGTGTGTGTGTGTGTGTGTGTGTGTGTGTGTGTGTGTGTGTGTGTGTGTGTGTGTGTGTGTGTGTGTGTGTGTGTGTGTGTGTGTGTGTGTGTGTGTGTGTGTGTGTGTGTGTGTGTGTGTGTGTGTGTGTGTGTGAACGTTTATGGTCCAAGCAAGTATGTATAAAAGTTGGCCGCAATAAAAGTCGGTCGCAATAAAAGTCGGTGAAAAAAGAATATATTCAAATTGTAGTAAATATCCGACTTTAGAGGGCTTGTAGCATTTACCCAGTAGGATTTTGGTAGCCTACCTAACAATTTACGTTCTAGAAATACATTTTCAGGCTTATTTGAGATTTGTTGGTCAGAGCTGTAAATTACCTCTGTATATAAGGGAGGGAGGGCGAGAGGGGGAGAGGGGGAGTGAGGGAGAGAGAGAAGCGGAAGAGACAGATAGAGAGGGAGAGGGGAGAGAGATAGAGAGGGGGAGAGAGGGAGGGAGAGAGAGCGAGATAGAGAGAGAGTGGGAGGGAGGGAGAGAGGGGGAGAGAGAGGGGGAGAGAGGGAGAGAGAGAGGGAGGGAGATAGAGAGAGGGAGGGAGGGAGAGAGGGAGAGGGAGAGAGAGGGAGGGAGAGAGAGAGAGGCGTATGTCGTATTGCCTTTCAATACGATGCATATTTTTACGACATATCCTTTATACTATTCAAACTTTCGGCACGGCAGCGAGACAGCGTGTGCAGAGATTAGTCTTACGTCGCATTACAGAGTTAGTAAATTTTTACGTTTAAAAACCGGAATTATGTAATTAAATTTTTATAGGGAAGTTAAACTATAAAACGTTTTAATCGCAAATACTGCGGTTATAGCCAACAATGCAAACGATAAACATTTACATTTAGGCATAGTGACTCCTGCAAGATGTACCTATACGCGTAGACCCTACTGCATTAGTTCTCAGTGTCATTGATAGGGGCGCTTCAAAGTTTAATTAACATTTGAATGTTTAACGAAGCTTCGGATCATAGCGTGGGTCGGTGTCATGGCGTCACAGCCTAGCTTAACGTAACGACCTGTTAATTACTTTCCACAACTAGACAGAGCCTCATTAGCCTATCTTTATAATGGAATTTTAAACTGTAACAAAATATTACTAAACGATTATTTTTTTAAAGTATAAACGTCGACATTAAAAGACTAAAAATGCAAAAACCTTACATAATATTTCAGGTGTAACGTCCGATTATATCACCGATCTTATCTTTGAAATAATACACGACCGATTTTACAGAAAATATAGCCTACTCATATATTACATCCATCGGAAACCAGCCAAACTCGCTGTCTACCAGTTGACAAATACGCAGCAGCTAAAGAGAAGTTTGCAATCATGATGAAAAATGGAATAGGCCTACGCCGTCGTATAAAATCTCACGGTCAGGTGCACTACACATCGTCCGCAAGAACGCCCATATGGAGACTATAAAGGATTAAACAGCTGCAGGCCTATAATTCATAAATCACTTTTGTGACACAGGACTTTACTTCACCTTGGTTATGATATATAAACAAAATATATCATCGTATATCAATTTCTGCTTCAGACATTCCTAAAGCAGCCATTACAAAGTTGTTTTTGATTGTTCGAATTTATGAAAATGACGTTTGTTCTTCGTAATACTCGGTATGGTAAATTTCATCAGAAGATGTTTACCCAAGGCGGCCAGTACACAGAAGGATTATACATTACATGAGTACCTTCACCAGTCACACCAATATTCAGGATATCAGCATCCGCCCAAGCTTTCGAGGACCCAAAGGTTACTAGTCTAGCACATTCAGCGCCCGGAGCTAAGTTACACTTGTCATCCGATCTCATCAACATTGGAATGGGAGACGTTTCACAATAGAAAAAATGGTCTGGTACCTCTAAGATCCTTTTCACGCGCTTTGAGTAAACCATAACTTAATCACAGTAACTACGACAGAGCTTTTAGCTATATTTAAAGCTGCCCGATATTTTCGTCTATTATTAATGCCATTAAGTCAAGAGGTCACGATATTGGCAGATCACAAGCATATGACACGCCATCAAACTAAGTATGTCCGCCTGATATACAGTATCAGGCAGAAGAAGACAACATTGTTTCCGATATATTTTATAGAACTGAAAAAGTCTACATGTCAGATAACTATAAGGCACTTTCCGCTGCACAAGAAGACGATATAATGATCAAAACGTTTCAACAAAAGAACAACCTATAAAACCAGGGACTGATATGTCCATCTTACGTGAAACGTGTGCCTACGGGCAGACCTCGCCCTTACTCATCTTAAGTCCAGCTACAAGCAACTCCATGACCTAAGCAATCCCCTTGTAGGCCGTAGATTCTTTTGGTCTCGCATGAATAAAAATGTAGGACATTGGGCTAAATTTTGTGTAGTGCCAAACCGCTAAGGTGTAACGTCATACTAGTTTACCCTTAGGTACACTTTGTCCTTCGTGGAAGTCGGAACATGTACATCTGGCAATAATAGAAACACTTCTACCCACAGAAGGAAAGTAATACTGATTGGAAATAACTGACAGAGGAACTCGATGGCAGAAAGCTAGAGGCAAGTACGATAGTCTCGACATGACAGAGGAACTCGATGGCAGAAAGCTAGAGGCAAGTACGATAGTCTCGACATGACAGAGGAACTCGATGGCAGAAAGCTAGAGGCAAGTACGATAGTCTTGACATGACAGAGGAACTCGATGGCAGAAAGCTAGAGGCAAGTACGATAGTCTCGACATGACAGAGGAACTCGATGGCAGAAAGCTAGAGGCAAGTACGATAGTCTCGACATGACAGAGGAACTCGATGGCAGAAAGCTAGAGGCAAGTACGATAGTCTCGACATGACAGAGGAACTCGGTGGCAGAAAGCTAGAGACAAGTACGATAGTCTCGACATGACAGAGGAACTCGATGGCAGAAAGCTAGAGGCAAGTACGATAGTCTCGACATGACAGAGGAACTCGATGGCAGAAAGCTAGAGGCAAGTACGATAGTCTCGACATGACAGAGGAACTCGATGGCAGAAAGCTAGAGGCAAGTACGATAGTCTCGACATGACAGAGGAACTCGATGGCAGAAAGCTAGAGGCAAGTACGATAGTCTCGACATGACAGAGGAACTCGATGGCAGAAAGCTAGAGGCAAGTACGATAGTCTCGACATGACAGAGGAACTCGATGGCAGAAAGCTAGAGGCAAGTACGATAGTCTCGATATGACAGAGGAACTCGATGGCAGAAAGCTAGAGGCAAGTACCATAGTCTCGACATGACAGAGGAACTCCGTGGCAGAAAGCTAGAGGCAAGTACGATAGTCTCGACATGACAGAGGAAATCGATGGCAGAAAGCTAGAGGCAAGTACGATAGTCTCGACATGACAGAGGAACTCGATGGCAGAAAGCTAGAGGCAAGTACGATAGTCTCGACATGACAGAGGAACTCGATGGCAGAAAGCTAGAGGCAAGTACGATAGTCTCGACATGACAGAGGAACTCGATGGCAGAAAGCTAGAGGCAAGTACGATAGTCTCGACATGACAGAGGAACTCGATGGCAGAAAGCTAGAGGCAAGTACGATAGTCTTGACATGACAGAGGAACTCGATGGCAGAAAGCTAGAGGCAAGTACGATAGTCTCGACATGACAGAGGAACTCGATGGCAGAAAGCTAGAGGCAAGTACGATAGTCTCGACATGACAGAGGAACTCGATGGCAGAAAGCTAGAGGCAAGTACGATAGTCTCGATATGACAGAGGAACTCGATGGCAGAAAGCTAGAGGCAAGTACCATAGTCTCGACATGACAGAGGAACTCAGTGGCAGAAAGCTAGAGGCAAGTACGATAGTCTCAACATGACAGAGGAAATCGATGGCAGAAAGCTAGAGGCAAATACGATAGTCTCGACATTTTATATACGAGGGTTGATCAAATATAAACGAGACTGACTTTCTAAAAACTTTTCCGTTGGACATTGAACTCTAAAGGGTGGGGTTTCAGGTAGCCTGGGAGGTTTGGGACGGGCGTAGACGGGCAACATTTCCGTTCGGACCCTTCAGTATAAAACTATACAATGAGTGAGAGTGAAGTGCACGTTTCCGTGGAGCAGAGAATTATTATTAAGTTTTTGGCCAAGGAAGGGGTCAATCTGACTGAAATCTTTCGTAGATTGACGGCTCAATACGGGGACAGGACCCTGTCAAGGGCTCGCGTTTTTGCTTGGCACAAGGAATTCGCCGAAAGACGGGAAGCAGTAGAAAACCTCAGCCATGATCGTCGCCCGACCACTTCCGTCACGGACGAAAACATTGATGCTGTTCGGAAGCTCCTGGACGAAGACAGACGTATATCGCTGCGATTTATTGCAGATGAACTCCAGTTGAGCTATGGTAGCGTTCAAAAAATCGTTACATCAAACCTGGAACTCAGCAAAGTATCTGCAAGGTGGGTTCCACGAATTTTGACCGACGTTCACAAACGGAATCGTTTGGAGATTTGCCAGCGACTATTGACCCAATTTTAACGAGATGGTGAGGCATTATTAAACCGGATTGTCACCTGTGACGAAACATGGGTTCACCATTACACTCCCGAGTCGAAACAGGCAAGTATGGAGTGGCGGAAGAGGGGAGAGAGGGCGCCTCTGAAGGCCAAATCACGATCGTCGGCCGGGAAGGTAATGGCCACTGTATTTTTCGACAATCAAGGCGCCTTTCACGTCGATTTCCTCCATCAACGACGCACAATAAATGCACAATATTATTGCGATGTTTTAGAGGCCGCAAAACAGTCTTTTCGTAGGAAAAGGAAATCTAAACCGGCGAGAAACGTCATTCTTCTTCACGATAATGCCCGACCACATTCGGCGAACGCTACGAGGCTTAAACTCGATCAAATTGGCTGGGAACCAATGGAACATCCCCCATACAGTCCAGACTTATCACCCTGCGACTATCACCTGTTTGGGCCACTCAAAGAGGCGCTTGGAGGCCAGCGTTTTGAAGACGATTCTGCGGTGGAGACCTTCGTGCTCCAATGGCTCAATGAACGCCCGAGAACTTTTTACGAAGATGGAATTAAAAAACTTCCAATCCGGTGGGAAAAATGTGTTACTCGTGCGGGAGACTATGTAGAAAAATAAGTTGTATCAAGAATAATTTGTAAGTAAGCAATAAATTTTTAAAAAAATCAGTCTCGTTTATATTTGATCAACCCTCGTATGTTTGCATATCTCGGTGATACCAAAATTACCCGCCAATTGGCAACACAGGTACGGATGCAATTTACTATAATGTGTTCAATGAAAGATGAATGTGAAATAACCAGTACGGAATGTCCGGAATTTATGTACCAAAACTTCAGCGAGAGGTTCTCTAATTAAACACTGCACTACGCAATACGTACTAGCACGCATTGTTCAGCGTCAATCTGTGGTGTGTAAATGTGCAGAGTAACTTGTATTCGATTTTTTCGTAACTTTTTCGCTAAACACTTTTATTACTTGCCCGAAAATATAAAAGTGCGGACACTATCGCAAGTTTGAATAAAAGGGAAATAGAATGACCCGCGCAACCACAACACCGTCACCACGGAGAGTTGCTCACGTGTTTCGGGAAATAGAATCACCCGCGCAACCTCAACACCGTCACCACGGAGAGTTGCTCATGTGTTTCGCGATTCATTAAATTCGTGTTATTAATAATGAAAATAATAGAATTTTTTAAATGACTTAAAACTTAACTAACACGTTTTTGTATCGAACACGAATACACGAACGCGAATAAACACTATTGGGTGACAAACAGCAATGACTTGGCGTAGTAAATCTACCGTGCTCCGTGCATTGTTAACAGAAATGATGTCACAATATAGTTCCGTTAAAAATTGCATATCTTAACTTATCGTAATAAATTTAATCTTCCGCGGGTGCGTATCTCGTAACTGCATATGTAATTAAAAGAAAAAATATTTAAAAAATCGCTTATTTTAAAAAACAAGTTAAGTTATACTGCATAAATACCACTTTTTATTCAGCTCTTGTTAAAGATAGAAACTTAAAATGAACCCGTCGGCTAACATAGTACAAAATGGACCGAAAAGCACAGACATTGTATATATTGGCATTCAATGTATTGTACATTAACATACATATGTGTGTGTGAACCGTAAAATGAATTCATATTGTGTGTGTGTGTGTGTGTGTGTGTGTGTGTGTGTGTGTGTGTGTGTGTGTGTGTGAGAGAGAGAGAGAGTGTGTGTGTGAGTGTGTGTGTGTGTGTGTGTGTATGTGTGTGTGTGTATGTATGTTTTGTATGTGGTGTGTATATGTATGTTTGTGTTTGTTTTTATGTTTGTGTGGAGGTAGGTGGGGGTTTGTGTGTGTGTGTGTGTGAGAGAGAGAGAGAGAGAGAGAGAGAGAGTGAGTGAGTGTGTGTGTGTGTGTGTGTGTCTGTGTGTGTCTGTGTATGTTTTGTATGTGGTGTGTATATGTGTGTTTGTTTTTATGTTTGTGTGGAGGTAGGTGGGGGTTTGTGTGTGTGTGTGTGTGTGTGTGTATGTATGTATGTATGGGTGTGTGTGTGTGTGTGGGTGGGTGGGTTTGTGTGTGTATATGAGTGGGTGGGTGGGTTTGTGTGTATGTGTGCGTGCGCGCGCGTGTGTGTGTGTGTTTTGTGTGTGGTGTGTGTATGTATGTTTGTGTTTGTTTTTATGTTTGTGTGGAGATAGGTGGGGGGTTTGTGTGTGTGTGTGTGTGTTTGTGTGTGTATGGGTGGGTGGGTGGGTGGATTTGTGTGCGTATATGGGTGGGTGGGTGGATTTGTGTGTGTACATGGGTGGGTGGGTGGGTGGGTTTGTGTGTATGTGTGCGTGCGCTTGTGTGTGTGTGTGTGTGTTTTGTATGTGGTGTGTGTATGTATGTTTGTGTTTGTTTTTATGTTTGTGTGGAGATAGGTGGGGGGTTTGTGTGTGTGTGTGTTTGTGTGTGTATGGGTGGGTTGGTGGGTGGGTTTTTTTGTGTGTACATGGGTGGGTGGGTTTGTGTGTGTATATGGGTGGGTGGGTGGGTTTGTGTGTATGTGTGCCTGCGCGTGTGTGTGTGTGTGTTTTGTATGTGGTGTGTGTATGTATGTTTGTGTTTGTTTTTATGTTTGTGTGGAGATAGGTGGGGGTTTGTGTGTGTGTGTGTGTTTATGTGTGTATGGGTGGGTGGGTGGGTGGGTTTGTTTGTGTATATGGGTGGGTGGGTGGGTTTGTGTGTATGTGTGCCTGCGCGCGTGTGTGTGTGTGTGTTTTGTATGTGGTGTGTGTATGTATGTTTGTGTTTGTTTTTATGTTTGTGTGGAGATAGGTGGGGGTTTGTGTGTGTGTGTGTTTATGTGTGTATGGGTGGGTGGGTGGGTGGGTTTGTGTGTGTATATGGGTGGGTGGGTGGGTTCGTGTGTATGTGTGCGTGCGCGCGTGTGTGTAAACTTCAATATGAATAATCATATTTTGTGAATTTTAGAATCAACGTTTTTAGTACACATGCAGATAGATGATGCCAACTTCACAAAGTGTCGTATATTTTAACGTCTCTAGGACTAATAGAACCAAAGGTATCGAACAGTTTTGATATTTTTTTAACATTTTCTAATTAAAATTTTTAAAACAAAATAACTGTGCAGAGAAAAATGCTGAACACATTCCAAAATCATAAAAATATTAGTACAATTCCGTAAGGAAAAGGGGAAGAAATATCGTTTTATTATATTTTGGAACACCCTGTACGGTACTTGACTTTACGTACACCCTATGGGTAGAGGAGACAAACTTCTACAAAATGCAGTTTGTTTTATATCTCCAACGGTAAAAGAACCAAAGACATTGAACCATTTTGATATTTTTTAAAATATTTTTTAAATAAAATTTGTAAACCATTGTTACCATGAATGGTACAATACGTTTTTTAGATAATTGTAATTGGAAAATGAGCTATTTGAACGGCCATCATGGTAATATCCAGAACAATGACCTTGAAGTCAGCGATGATGCAGACCTCTAAATCACATTCTGAGGGGTTGTTAAATATTGTTAACATTTACGTTTATAGTTTTTCTCTCTATAAGCGCCCAAGCGATTGTGTGTGTGTTTGTGTGTTTTGTGGTAGCACTATCACATCAATTTTGGACAGATTTAATTTAAATTTGCCAAGACAACCCATTTTGGTAATATATCATAGACAAGTACGTTACGCAACAAAATCCATTCATCAGTTTCAAAATGGCGGATATTGAAAATCATTCAAATTTTGTCCTGAGTTTTATGAAAACGTACTTCACCAGTACAAACTGAAGTTATAGATTTTCAAATTCAATTTAAAGTACGAAAATTAACCTTTTTTTTCGTGGGTAATTAAGTGGGTGGGTTTTTTTGTGTGTACATGGGTGGGTGGGTTTGTGTGTGTATATGGGTGGGTGGGTGGGTTTGTGTGTATGTGTGCCTGCGCGTGTGTGTGTGTGTGTTTTGTATGTGGTGTGTGTATGTATGTTTGTGTTTGTTTTTATGTTTGTGTGGAGATAGGTGGGGGTTTGTGTGTGTGTGTGTGTATGGGTGGGTGGGTGGGTTTGTGTGTATGTGTGCCTGCGCGTGTGTGTGTGTGTGTGTGTGTTTTGTATGTGGTGTGTGTATGTATGTTTGTGTTTGTTTTTATGTTTGTGTGGAGATAGGTGGGGTTTGTGTGTGTGTGTGTTTATGTGTGTATGGGTGGGTGTGAGTGGGTGGGTTTGTGTGTGTATGTATATGGGTGGGTGGGTGGGTTCGTGTGTATGTGTGCGTGCGCGCGTGTGTGTAAACTTCAATATGAATAATCATATTTTGTGAATTTTAGAATCAACGTTTTTAGTACACATGCAGATATGCCAACTTCACAAAGTGTCGTATATTTTAACGTCTCTAGGACTAATAGAACCAAAGGTATCGAACAGTTTTGATATTTTTTTAACATTTTCTAATTAAAATTTTTAAAACAAAATAACTGTGCAGAGAAAAATGCTGAACACATTCCAAAATCATAAAAATATTAGTACAATTCCGTAAGGAAAAGGGGAAGAAATATCGTTTTATTATATTTTGGAACACCCTGTACGGTACTTGACTTTACGTACACCCTATGGGTAGAGGAGA
>CM040182.1:69010400-69042900 GCA_022606455.1 Callitettix versicolor | reverse complement strand
TATTTTGAAGTATTTTAGAGTAGTTATAAACTCTTGATTTTTTTTTTACTTTAAAGCGAAAAGCACTTTGAGGCTATTATCGCCTCCCTAAATGTAAGTGTGTGTAAAGTGTTAAAGTCGTAAGTGTAGTGTTGTAAGTGTAAGTGTGTGTTAGACTCGGGTACCGCGAGGGACGTCTACATCCCCTCAATAGGTGCAGCTAGTCTGCATCCACTGCGGGGTATAAACTCTTGAAAGACACAATTTTAAAGTTAATTTTTTTAGGTATATTTCAATCAAAATACAATACCTTTGATTTTTGAAAAATTCGATTCCAACTGTTGTTTACAGGTAACTACGAAACCTTTGATCAAATTGTCAAGAAACTTAGTACGCAAATTTAGTTTTGTTTTGAAAAATCGTTAATAGACCCCTAAGTATGACTACAATAACTAAAATTTTGGTTGTACCCAAAACGTCTATAAGTATACCTAAAAAACGTATTTTTTGACCATATCACCTATATGTACCTATACCTATATTGACCAAATACCTACAGAACCTTCATTTTTCTTTGGCCCAAATTGTCTATAAGTATACCTACAGAACTTATGTTTTATTTGACAAAATTGTATATAAGTAGGGACCTACAGAACTTATATATTTTATTTGACCAAATTGTATATAAGTATACCTACAGAACTTATGTTTTATTTGACAAAATTGTATATAAGTATACCTAGAGAACATATGTTCTATTTGACCAAATTGTATATAAGTAGGGACCTACAGAACTTATATTTTATTTGACAAAATTGTATATAAGTATACCTAGAGAACATATGTTCTATTTGACAAAATTGTATATAAGTAGGGACCTACAGAACTTATATATTTTATTTGACACAAATTGTATATAAGTATACCTACAGAACTTATGTTTTATTTGACAAAATTGTATATAAGTAGGGACCTACAGAACTTATGTTTTATTTGACAAAATTGTATATAAGTAGGGACCTACAGAACATATATTTTATTTGACTAAATTGTATATAATGTATACCCAGAGAACTTATGTTTTATTTGACCAAATTGTCTATAAGTATACCTACAGAACTTATGTTTTATTTGACAAAATTGTATATAAGTAGGGATCTACGGAACTAATATTTTCTTTGACCAAGCAGCAGATATGAATTAGATACTTTACTCTCGAGCTTGTTTTGCAAAGCAGCAGATATGAGTTGGATACTTTACTCTCGAGCTTGTTTTGCAAAGCAGCAGATATGAGTTGGATACTTTACTCTCGAGCTTGTTTTGCAAAGCAGCAGATATGAGTTGGATACTTTACTCTCGAGCTTGTTTTGCAAAGCAGCAGATATGAGTTGGATACTTTACTCTCGAGCTTGTTTTGCAAAACAGCAGATATGAGTTGGATACTTTACTCTGGAGCTTGTTTTGCAAAGCAGCAGATATGAGTTGGATACTTTACTCTCGAGCTTGTTTTGCAAAACAGCAGATATGAGTTGGATACTTTACTCTGGAGCTTGTTTTGCAAAGCAGCAGATATGAGTTGGATACTTTACTCTCGAGCTTGTTTTGCAAAACAGCAGATATGAGTTGGATACTTTACTCTGGAGCTTGTTTTGCAAAGCAGCAGATATGAGTTGGATACTTTACTCTCGAGCTTGTTTTGCAAAACAGCAGATATGAGTTGGATACTTTACTCTGGAGCTTGTTTTGCAAAGCAGCAGATATGAGTTGGATACTTTACTCTCGAGCTTGTTTTGTAAAGCAGCAGATATGAGTTGGATAATTTACTCTCGAGCTTGTTTTGCAAAGCAGCAGATATGAGTTGGATACTTTACTCTCGAGCTTGTTTTGCAAAACAGCAGATATGAGTTGGATACTTTACTCTGGAGCTTGTTTTGCAAAGCAGCAGATATGAGTTGGATACTTTACTCTCGAGCTTGTTTTGCAAAACAGCAGATATGAGTTGGATACTTTACTCTGGAGCTTGTTTTGCAAAGCAGCAGATATGAGTTGGATACTTTACTCTGGAGCTTGTTTTGCAAAGCAGCAGATATGAGTTGGATACTTTACTCTCGAGCTTGTTTTGCAAAACAGCAGATATGAGTTAGATACTTTACTCTCGAGCTTGTTTTACAAAGCAGCAGAAACAATTTTGAAGGACCAATTAGTATCATATTTGAATGATAATAATTTCCTGTCTGCGTGTTAGTATGGCATTAGGAAGGTCATACAAATATTAATTTTTTTTTTTATTTAAACAAAATTATTTATGTAGCAATAAACAGAAATGTGAAATGTATTATATATTGTTAGATTTTGCCAAATCTTTTTATACAGTAAAATACGACAGTCTTTACTTCCGGTTGGGGATGTGCTTACAAGTCCATTCTGACTCTGTTAAAGGTAATTCTAAGATCGGTTATGAAAATAGCACTTCATATATCAGAACACTACTTATCAAATGAGTTGATGACCTTTTAATTTTTAAAAATACTCACTGTAAGCTAACTTTTTATAAAGACGCTTTTAATATTTTTATACAGAAACTCAAATTTAAATTTCTCCAGTAACTATCGTAACTATGCATATTGCCCCATACAGTAGGTATAAGATCGTATTAATTATCTTACATCTTTTCCCCGCAGAGGGTGCAGACTAGCTGTACCTATTGAGAGGATTTAGACATACTTAGGGGTCTATTAACGATTTTTCAAAACAAAACTAAATTTGCGTACTAAGTTTCTTGACAATTTGATCAAAGGTTTCGTAGTTACATTTGTAAGCAACAGTTGGAATCAAATTTTCCAAAAATCAAGGGTATTGTATTTTGATTGAAATATACCTAAAAAAATTAACTTTAAAATTGTGTCTTTCAAGAGTTTATACCCCGCAGTGGATGCAGACTAGCTGTACCTATTGAGAGGATTTAGACATACTTAGGGGTCTATTAACGATTTTTCAAAACAAAACTAAATTTGCGTACTAAGTTTCTTGACAATTTGATCAAAGGTTTCGTAGTTACATTTGTAAGCAACAGTTGGAATCAAATTTTCCAAAAATCAAAGGTATTGTATTTTGATTGAAATATACCTAAAAAAATTAACTTTAAAATTGTGTCTTTCAAGAGTTTATACCCCGCAGTGGATGCAGACTAGCTGCACCTATTGAGAGGATTTAGACGTCCCTCGCGGTACCCGAGTCTAACACACACTTACACTTACAACACTACACTTACGACTTTAACACTTTACACACACTTACATTTAGGGAGGCGATAATAGCCTCAATGTGCTTTTCGCCTTAAAATTAAAAAAATCTTAGATCTTTACTAAATAAAAATTCATAATTGTATAATTTTTGTACGAATCTTCTTTTTACGGGAATGTGTTGGTGTGTATATAGGCCTAACTGTCTTTGTACAGTTTTGTTTTTCTGTTTCACAGACGACAAACCGCAGAAGAACGCGAAGCAGAGAGACAAGCCGCCAATCGCCTGATGATGTCGCTGCAAGCAGAAGCTCTCAGTAAAGGCATGTACCACCCGGGGAACAACAACGATAGGGGAGTACCACCGGATTCGAGTTCCTTGAGCGCACTGCAGAATCTACAACCTTGGGCGCCCGGAGGACATACCATATCCCTCCAACAACCGACGGACCACCACCCGGCGCCCCACTACAGTATTAGTCAGACTCCTATAGCTTCGCCTATTTGTTAGTGTTCGTTCCAAGTTTAGTTTCTTCCTGTGAACTGTCGAGGTGAACTAGCAGCGTTGGGACTCTAGATCACTTGCACAATTCCACCATCGCGTTGGGACTGTAGTTTCAAATATACGTTTACTGAAAACCACTTTACCATTAAATTTTTATATTATTGTTTTAAAAATGTCGGCCTTAATTTCATAAGCGACGAATTTAAACTGTAAACTGTAAAGGACGAAATGTTTTTAGTTTCCTTTCGGGATGTTTAAACGTTTACTAGAGGTCATCCCTGTTTACGCAGTGCCGTACCTCCCCTTAACCCGATCGATGACCTCGGTTTTTATCACGACTCGCTATGTATGTTAACGAACGTAGGGTTTCGAGTCCGCAAATCGGACAAAAACCACGAGTGGAAAATCTCTCCTACATAACCACATCGAAATCAAATTTCTTATTTAACATAAAGAAATCTTGTTCAAGAAACTGTTCAAGATTTATTAAAATGTTCCGAACAAAGGCAACTATTATACGAATGGAATTATGCACTTACGTCGTGCAAGGTAATCGGAAAGCGTTATTAACTACACTTATAAGTAGCCTATATTTGTACATTTATTATATTTAATGATTTCGGTCGTCTAAATAATAGTTTAACATGTACTTGCGACTGTTCAAACTTTTCTGTTGCGACAACACAAAGCAGTGGCTGTAAATTTAATAAAATATAAATTACTGAAAATAATTTCATCTTGTCAAATAAACTCTTTTTGGCCAACATAGAGACCAAACAATACGAACATTCTTGAATATTCTCAAAAGAAAATATTTTTCAAAATAAACGTTGCGAAAACTTGAGTGAGAATCACAAGTTCCTCTAAAAAATTTGGTTTAGAAAGTTTCGACAATAATTTTACAAAATCTGTTTATCAAGTATTACTAAGATTTCGACAGACTGTAAAGATTTTTAAGTGGAATTTTTAAGTAAAAAAACTTTATTGATCGAAAGTTTTTTTTGTTTCGTTTATGTAGTATCGAACAGTAAAATTCTTTTTTTGCAAATTCAAGTTCGCGAGGACTAGGTGGCCGATGTGACTAAAGCACCGGTCAGTCTGCTGCGTCTATGAACTGCACAACTTAAGGTTCTTAGTTCTAGTCGCAGTTCCTCTAGTTCCTATTCCCTTACCGTTAATGCTGATACATATTTCTCTAACACACAATCGTGAGGACTAGGTGGCCGATGTGACTAAAGCACCGGTCAGTCTGCTGCGTCTATGAACTGCACAACTTAAGGTTCTTAGTTCTAGTCGCAGTTCCTCTAGTTCCTATTCCCTTACCGTTAATGCTGATACATATTTCTCTAACACACGCCCAATAAGTTCATTTTTGAAGCCAATATGAAGCTGGTTAAACAATCGCGGACCTATACAAAACGAAATTTTAATATTTTTATTAAATTAGTCCCGAGGACAACATTTTTTTAATTAATTATTTCATAGATAATAAATACAATTTCAAAACGCATTAGAAGTTTTCATAAACACTTAAAATATTCTTAGAGATTATTCTTAAGTGCAAAAAAGTGTGACAGACTTTTTGTATACTTTTTTTAGTAAAATACGTAGCCTGTACTACAAATATAAAACCATATATTTTCGAAACTTCCCAAATTTTGTATGCATAATTAAGTGTTCCAAACTTAAGGCACAAGTATTTATTTTCAATATGTGAACTCCATTTGCGTTTGCGCAACTTTCCCAATTTTATATGCATAATTAAGTGCACCAACCTATAGGCTCAACTATTTATTTTCAATATGTGAGCTCCGTTTGCGTTTGCGCAACTTCCCAAATTTTGTATGCATAATTAAGTGCACCAACCTACAGGCACAATTATTTATTTTCAATATGTGAACTCCATTTGCGTTTGCGCAACTTTCCCAATTTTATATGCATAATTAAGTGCACCAACCTACAGGCACAACTATTTATTTTCAATATGTGAACTCCATTTGCGTTTGCGCAACTTTCCAAATTTTATATGCATAATTAAGTGCACCAACCTACAGGCACAACTATTTATTTTCAATATGTGAACTCCATTTGCGTTTGCGCAACTTTCCCAATTTTATATGCATAATTAAGTGCACCAACCTACAGGCACAACTATTTATTTTCAATATGTGAACTCCATTTGCGTTTGCGCAACTTTCCCAATTTTATATGCATAATTAAGTGCACCAACCTACAGGCACAACTATTTATTTTCAATATGTGAACTCCATTTGCGTTTGCGCAACTTTCCAAATTTTATATGCATAATTAAGTGCACCAACCTACAGGCACAACTATTTATTTTCAATATGTGAACTCCATTTGCGTTTGCGCAACTTTCCCAATTTTATATGCATAATTAAGTGCACCAACCTACAGGCACAACTATTTATTTTCAATATGTGAACTCCATTTGCGTTTGCGCAACTTTCCCAATTTTATATGCATAATTAAGTGCACCAACCTACAGGCACAACTATTTATTTTCAATATGAGAACTCCATTTGCGTTTGCGCAACTTTCCAAATTTTATATGCATAATTAAGTGCACCAACCTACAGGCACAACTATTTATTTTCAATATGTGAACTCCATTTGCGTTTGCGCAACTTTCCCAATTTTATATGCATAATTAAGTGCACCAACCTACAGGCACAACTATTTATTTTCAATATGTGAACTCCATTTGCGTTTGCGCAACTTTCCCAATTTTATATGCATAATTAAGTGCACCAACCTACAGGCACAACTATTTATTTTCAATATGTGAACTCCATTTGCGTTTGCGCAACTTTCCCAATTTTATATGCATAATTAAGTGCACCAACCTACAGGCACAACTATTTATTTTCAATATGTGAACTCCATTTGCGTTTGCGCAACTTTCCAAATTTTATATGCATAATTAAGTGCACCAACCTACAAGCACAACTATTTATTTTCTAAATGTGAACTCCATTTGCGTTTGCGCAACTTTCCCAATTTTATATGCATAATTAAGTGCACCAACCTACAAGCACAACTATTTATTTTCAATACTTGACCTGCATGTATATTTGCGCAACTACCTAAAGTGTTTGCACCTTAAACGTACCAACATTTCCATAATCTTTCGATCAAAAGAAAGTATTTCACACTTCAGAAAATTTCACGTTTGTAGACATTTCACCATCGCTTTGCTCGAGGGCCTGACCAAGGGCACAGAGTTCTACAGTTCTGGTCTGACTACACAGTGTTGGTGTTTGTTGCCAGGACGTGGTTTCTATGCATCCCTCATTACTCGCTATAACGACAATGGTGTTCTTCCATGATATTCCCTACTATTAACATATTGCCAAAGGTATTAGTGCAGATTTAAAATCATTGGATTTTAAATCTTGAAAAACGCGTTTGTTCAGTTCAAACAATTCAGCTCGTCCAAAACCAAAACCGTATCATTTTAAGAGACCACTTACACTGTGAAAACACGTCCCTTAATAATTCATGTAAACTAATATATATATATATATATACACATAAACTTTAAACTATGCGAGTTCTTGATCCAAGCACATTTCAATATTTGTCAAATGTGTTTGCTACTGGAATTCAGATAGTTATTTTGTTTTTTTTCTGACTAAAAAAGCACATCGCGTCCAAGTGTGAAGACTGATATTGTTCAGTAAACTGAGAAAGCTGACGACTAGTTCTTGGCGGAATTCAAAGATGGTTTAACGTCTTTCTTAACTGTAGACTTGGCGGGAAACTTTTCACAACTTTGTGTTTTTGTTTAAATAGAATCTATGAAAACGCAATACTGCAGCACTGAAATTGTTCCAGTCTGATTGGCTAAACCATTCTATTTCCTAAATTTATAAAAGAAAAAAAAATATTTTCCTACCCACTGACTTCTTAATGTAGGCCTACTTCTGGTAATTATTGGAACATCCTTTACGAATAAGGAAATAAATTAACGTAAGAGGAAGTAAGGAAAACAAACGAAAATTTCCTTTAAGAAATGGCGGCCGATGAATTAAACCAAACATTATTTTATCATACCCGTCTATTACAAATTGAAGTTCGGTTTTTAGCGATACCAAAAATTCCCCTACTTTCGTGTTCTTACAAATAAAAGTAACTTCTACATTTAAGACAAAATTTAATTTTTTTAAATCGCTTAGCTAATTTTAAAGTTTTTAAAGCTTAAATCTCTTTTCCTGCAGTTTTTAAATCGACTAAATTCGCGATAAAAATATGCTTTATATATTCATTACTAAGTGAATTTAAAATCCTACTGTAATATCTAGTAGCTACTAGTTGACATATGATCAGTTGAAACAAATGTTGTATATAATAGTCCGACATTGCGGTGTACATAGGCTAAGCCAATCTCTGTCTACTTGTACATAAGTTATATGCAGATATTTCACTTAGAGTTCATGTTTTAATGCTGTACATATGAAAATGCTTAACTGTGCAAATATATACAAATTAAATATTGTAGATTTCATTTATTGCGTACTCTGCATCCTCCTCTACCCCCCCATACAGTTCCAAACTTTGTTCTTAGTTCGCAAACATGTACCTTTTTCCTATGAATTTTAAATGTAGGAAAACGTTTAGAAGAGGACCATGCTATTAGGAGCCGCTGAACAGCTTAAGTCAAACTGTTAAACATAACAAATGTTTGCAAAAAATTTGGACAAAATTTAGAAACAATTTGGAGCGAAAAACAGTGTTTCTGTTTTCTCGATTGGATGAGAAAACGTGCGACAGTATTAGCAAGTGTGCAAGTGTCCGCAACCAATCATTGATTGTATTCAAATAATTGTCTGTAGGCTATCAGTAGGCTACAACACCTCCGGAACTTGTTTGCATCCACGACCGCACAGTAGGATGGGCGTTTCTGCTGTTTTTACAAAACGTCAACAAACTGTTTGTTGAGGAGAAAAAAGCTGCTTTTTAAAACAATTGGAAAAAAACAGGTTTAGAAAAATGAAACTCGAAGTTGTATTAGCAGCTAAAACATAAAGCACATATGTTCAGTTTTCTAAGACTACTTTTTCATTCCCATTACCACCATGTCCTTAACTATTTTTGGGTGTAAAGCATTTAGAAAAAAATAATCCTTATAAGTGTAGTAATAATTAAATTACATTCTCAAGTAATATATATGTATGCCATTTTATATTTACAAAATGCAATGAATTTCTAATAGAAGCATTCTCTTTTTTTACTTAAAAATTAAATAGTCCTTTGCATATTTACTGAAATGCAAACAATTTAGAATATTTTTAATTGATTAAAAAATATTGGTAATTGATAATAAATATAAAAAATACGTTTAAATAAAATTAGGTTATGTATTTACAAAATATGAGATGTTACTGTCATATTTTTATTTGGGAGAAAGTAGGTTTTCACTTTTCAACACTGAAAAAAGTAACCTTAATAAGTACAATGTAGTAATAAGAACATAGGCCAAATGTGTTTAAATAAAATTAGTTCTATATAATTACAAAATTATAGGTTATTAACATTAGCATTAGCAAAAAAATAAGTTTTCCATTTTTCAACAAAGAAAAAATATAAACTTCATTGTAATAACATATTTAACAAAACATAATTTTAAAACATATGACACTAAAAGATTTGATTATGTTCAGATGTAGCAAAATTTTAGAAAAAATACTAAAATAACCTAAAATTATTCAAGATATATACAAGAGTAGATATTGTGAATTTTAAAAAGTCCACACATCCAATAAATAATTAAAAACTATGCACTTAATTCTAAAAACATACAAAAAGTAAAAGAAAACTTTCAAAATTGTCCACTAAATATTTTTTTAAGTTTTTAAACACAAAGTAAACTACGGAGAAAAATTAATATAGAACACAATTATGGCTGATTTTACAGTTTAAACAAGGTTTGAACAACAAATTTTACATTTAAAACTTTCAAACAACTCGCAACAAAATAGAGATAAACGTTGACAACGCCCAAGCAGTTCTTACTTCATTACAAGCAACAAGCAACAAAAAACTTTGAAATAAAGGGAAAAAGCATAAATGCAGGTTGAAGAAAAGCAGTTAACAGGATAACAGCAGGAAAAAAGTTTTAGCGCTTGCGGCAACGTTCGAATAGAACATGGGTGGTGGGGAAATCCCAACAGCTGTTTTTTGTTTAACAAATCACGAACCAGTCCAAATCAAACTGCTTGTTTCCGTTTGAAAAAGCAGTTTGTTTGTCGTATGTAGAAAAGCAGTTTTTTTAACAATTTGGTGTTTTCTGATCCACCACTACCGCACAGCTTAAAGCAGTGTCAGTGTTTCAACAACAGTCAGCCGATTGCTTCTACACCGGGCATGAGGTATCATTCAAACAAACAAAATCATATAACACTGCCAACAGAATAGGCCTACATGTCCAAGATTATCTTGCAGACATGGCAACATGCGTTTCGTCAACATTATTACTTTCTTAATCCCTATTCATTTAAAATGGACCAACATCGGTCGAAGTGGCTCAGATACCAGTCAGTCTGCTACAACTCTGCGAAGGTTATGGGTTGAAACGCAGTTACTGGCCTTGTTTTTAACTTATAGTTAAAGATGATCCTTCGTTTCCATTCGTAGCCTAACTTGAATAAAATGCCAACAGTAGGAAAAAACATTAATGCTGAACACAATCGACTAGTAATTAATTATATAATTTAAACACATAATGATTCTAAAAACATTACAAAATTCAAAAAGGAAAAAAAAATAAATGCACAGTTTTTCATCTTTACGCAATTTTTGTGATTTTAACAGATACAAGAGTAAGTCCTAAAATTTTAGACGAAAAGTGAGTAATAGGCCTAGAAAAATGAAAAATTTTAATGACTTTTTATATACGTCGTAGAACACGTAAGATAATTAGCCTTATAAGTCTTTATAAAATGTGAAACAATAAAATATTAAAAAAACATGCAAGATTTTATTACTACTTAAAAATATAGTAATATAGTATACTAAATAGAATTCTAGTAATAACTTTATCCTCAATTATTATATAAATGGAAATTCTCTTTACGTTAGTAAATAGAGTATACAGTCCTATACTTCTTCTATAAAAATATTAGTGACATATGCAAGAAGTCCTCTAATTCTAAAATAAGACGTGAGTGAGTAAATAGTCAGCCTTTTCTTCTACTAAAAGACGTGAGTCAGTAGATAGTCAGCCCCTACGTCTACTATAAGTCATCAGTGAGTATATAGGCAGACACTCAACTTCTACTATAACACGTGAATAAGTAGATAGTCAACCCCCTACTTCTGCTATAAAACGTCAGTGAGTAGATAGTCAGCCTCTTCTTCTACTAAAAGACGTGAGTCAGTAGATAGTCAGCCCCTACGTCTACTATAAGTCATCAGTGAGTATATAGGCAGACACTCAACTTCTACTATAACACGTGAATAAGTAGATAGTCAACCCCTACTTCTGCTATAAAACGTCAGTGAGTAGATAGTCAGCCTCTTCTTCTACTAAAAGACGTGAGTCAGTAGATAGTCAGCCCCTACGTCTACTATAAGTCATCAGTGAGTATATAGGCAGACACTCAACTTCTACTATAACACGTGAATAAGTAGATAGTCAACCCCTACTTCTGCTATAAAACGTCAGTGAGTAGATAGTCAGCCTCTTCTTCTACTAAAAGACGTGAGTCAGTAGATAGTCAGCCCCTACGTCTACTATAAGTCATCAGTGAGTATATAGGCAGACACTCAACTTCTACTATAACACGTGAATAAGTAGATAGTCAACCCCCTACTTCTGCTATAAAACGTCAGTGAGTAGATAGTCAGCCTCTTCTTCTACTAAAAGACGTGAGTCAGTAGATAGTCAGCCCCTACGTCTACTATAAGTCGTCAGTAAGTATATAGGCAGACACTCAACTTCTACTATAACACGTGAGTAAGTAGATAGTCAACCCCCTACTTCTGCTATAAAACGTCAGTGAGTAGATAGTCAGCCACCTACTTCTAGTATAAAAAGTGAGTGAGTAGTAAGCCCACTAGTTCTACTATAAGATGTGAGTGAGAAGATAGTCACGGCCGTACTTCTACTATAAGAAGTGAGGGAGTAGGTAGTCAGCCCCCTATTTATACTATTAGACGTGAGTGAGTAGATAGCGCCAACGCCTACTATAAAATGTGAGTGAGTAAATAGTTTGTCCCTACTTCTAATATAAAACGTGAGTGAGTTGATAGTACCAGCCCCCTGCGTCTACTCTAAATAGTGAGTGAGAAGACAGTCAGGCTGCCGCTTCTACTATAAAGCGTGAGAGAGTAGGTAGTCAGCCCCTTACTCCTAATATATGACGTGAGTGAAAAGATAGTCAGCAACGAACCTCTACTATAAGACGTGAGTGTGTAGATAGCCAGTCCCTAAATCTACCAAAAAATATGAGTGAGTAGATGGTCAGCCTCGTACTTCTAAAAAAAAGTGAGGAGGTAGATAGGCTGTGACCTACTTCTAATTTAAGACGTGAGTGAGTAGATAATGAGCCCCTATATGTACTATAAAACGTTTATGAGTATTTAGTCATCCTACTACTTTTACTATAAGACATGACGGAGTAAACAGTCAGCCCCCTTCTTATACAATAAGAAGTGAAGTGAGTAGATACACTCACTCCTACTATGAGACGTGTATGAGTAGTTAGCCATTCAACTAAGCCTACTATAAGACGTGAGTGAGTTAACAGTCAGCCCAATACTTCTAATATAAGACGTGAGTGGGTAGATAGCCAGATCCATACTTCCATTATAAGACATGAGTAAATAGATTATCCGTTCCCGACTTCTACTACAAGATGAGAGTTAATAGGTAGTCAGCCCCCTACTTCTAGTATAAGACGTGTGTGAGTAGGTAATCAGCCCCTTTATTCTATTATAAGACATGCTTGAGTATTTAGACATCCCACTAATTCTACTATAAGACATGAGGGAGTACATAGTCATCCCTTACTTCTACTATAAGAAATGAGTGAGTAGATAGACTTGCCCTTTCATCTACTAAAAGACGTTTGTGAGTAGTTAGTCATCCCACTACTTCTACTATAAAACGTGAGTGAGTAGATTATCAGAAAAGTACTTATACTATAAGACGTGAGGTAGTAGATAGTCAGGCCCCTTATTTTACTATAAGATGTAAGGGAGGAGGTAGTGAGCCCTGACTTCTACAATCAGACGTGAGTAAGAACATTGTCAACCAAGTACTTCTACTATAAAACGTAAGGGTGTATATAGTCAGCCCCATACTTCTACTAAAAGGTGTGAGGGAGTAGAAAGTCTGCCCCCTACTTCAACTATAAGATGTGAGGGAGTATATAGTGAACCCCAAACTTCCACTATAACACGTGTGTGAGTATTTAGTATTTCCACTACTTTTAATATAAGACATGACGGAGTAGAAAGTCAGCCCCATTTTTCTACAATAAAACGTGAGGGAAGACGTGAGTGAGTAGATAGTCAGGCCCCTACTTCTACTATAAGATGTGCGAGTAATTAGCCATCCAACTCCTTCTACTATAAGACTTGACGGAGTAGACAGTCAGAACCCTTCTTCTACTATAAGAAGTGAGTGAGTAGATATAATATAAGACGTGTATTAGTAGTTAGTCATGCCACTACTTCTAATATAAGACATGAGTGAGTACATAGTCAGCCCTCTACCTTTACTATTAGACGTGAATGTGTAGATAGTTAGAACTCTACTTCTCCTACTAGTCGTGAGTGAGTAGATAGTCAGTACTGTACTTCTACTTAAGATGTGAGGGAGTAGGTAGTGAGTTTCCTACTTGTACTATAAAACGTTTGTGTGTATTTGTCACCCCACTACTTTTACTATAAGACATGACGTAGTAGACAGTCAGCCCCTTGTTCTACTATAAGAAGTGAGTGAGTAGATAGACAGCCGCCTTCTTTACTATAAAAGTGTATGAGTAACTAGCCATTCCTCAACCTCTACTATAAAACGTGAGGGAGTAGATAGTCAGACCCCTACTTCTACGATAAGACATGAGTGAGTGGATAGTCAGTCCTCTAGTTCTACCATAAGCTGTGAGTGAGTACATAGTCAGCGCCGTACTTCTACTAAAAGAAGTGAGGGAGTAGGTAGTTAGCCCAGTAATTCTATTATAAGACGTGAGGAAGTAGATAGTCAGCCACCTTCTCCTACTATAAGAAGTGAGTGAGTAGATAGACAGCCCCCTTATACTACTATAAAATGTGTAAGTATTTAGTCATCATAATACTTCTACTATAAGACGTGAGTGAGTAGGTAGTCAGCCCCCTTCTCCTACTATAAGAAGAGAGTGAGTAGATAGACAGCCCCCTTTTAATACTATAAAATGTGTGAGTATTTAGTCATCATACTACTTCTACTATAAGAAGTGAATGAGTAGGTAGTCAGCGCTCATCTCCTACTGTAAGAAGTGAGTGAGCAGATAGACAGCCCCCTTTTACTACTATAAAATGTGTGAGTATTTAGTCATCATACAACTTCTACATTAAGACGTGAATGAGTAGGTAGTCAGTCCCCTTTTACTACTAAAAAATGTGTGAGTAATTAGTCATCATACTAATTCTACTATAAGACGTGAGTGAGTAGGTAGTCAGCCCCCTTCTCCTACTCTAAGATGTATGTGGGAAGATAGACAGCCCCTTTCTACTACTATAAAATGTGAGTATTTAGTCATCATACTACTTCTATTTTTAGACGTGAGGAAGTAGATAGTCAGCCCCCTTTCTCCTAATCTAAGATGTATGTGGGAAGATAGACAGCCTCTTTCTACTACTATAAAATGTGAGTATTTAGTCATCATACTACTTCTATTATAAGACGTGAGGAAGTAGATAGTCAGCCTCCTTTCTCCTAATCTAAGATGTATGTGGGAAGATAGACAGCCCCTTTCTACTACTATAAAATGTGAGTATTTAGTCATCATACTACTTCTATTTTTAGACGTGAGGAAGTAGATAGTCAGCCCCTTTCTCCTAATCTAAGATGTATGTGGGAAGATAGACAGCCTCTTTCTACTACTATAAAATGTGAGTATTTAGTCATCATACTACTTCTATTATAAGACGTGAGGAAGTAGATAGTCAGCCTCCTTTCTCCTAATCTAAGATGTATGTGGGAAGATAGACAGCCCCTTTCTACTACTATAAAATGTGAGTATTTAGTCATCATACTACTTCTATTTTTAGACGTGAGGAAGTAGATAGTCAGCCCCCTTTCTCCTAATCTAAGATGTATGTGGGAAGATAGACAGCCCCTTTCTACTACTATAAAATGTGAGTATTTAGTCATCATACTACTTCTACTTTTAGACTTGAGGAAGTAGATAGTCAGCCCCCTTTCTCCTACTATAAGAAGTGAGTGAGTAGATAGACAGCCCCCTTCTCCTACTCTAAGATGTATGTGGGAAGATAGACAGCCCCCTTCTACTACTATAAAATGTATGAGTCATCATACTACTTCTACTATAAGATGTGAGTGAGTGAATAGATAGCCCCTTACTTCTACAGTAAGACGTGAGGGAATAGATAGTGAGCTACCTTCGTCTGTTATATGTCGTGAGGGTGTAGATAGTCAGCCTCTTCTCCTACTATAAAATGTGTGAGCATTTAGTCATCATACTACTTCTACTATAAGACGAGAGTGAGTAGGTAGTCAGCCCCCTTCTCCTACTATAAGAAGTGAGTGAATAGATAGACAGCCCCTTTTACTACTATAAAATGTGTGAATATTTAGTCATCATACTATTTCTACTATAATACGTGAGTGATAGTAGTAATCAGTGAGTAGGTAGTAAGCTCCCTTCTCCTACTATTTGACGTGAGTTAGTAGATAGGCAGCCCCCTTACACTACTATAGAATGTGTTAGTATTTATTCATCATACTTTTTCTACTATAAGATGTGAGGGAGTAGATAGTCAGCCCACTTCTCTTACTATAAGAAGTAAGTGAGTAGATAGACATCCCCTTCTACTACTATAAAATGTGTGAGTAATTAGTCATAATACTACTTCTACTAAAAGACGTGAGTGAGTAGATAGAAAGTCCCCTTCTACTACTGTAAAATATGTGAGTATTTAGTTATCGTACTACTTCTACTCTAAGACGTGAGTGAGTAGATAGACAGCCCTGTACTTGTACAGTTAATCGTGAGGGAATAGATAGTCAGCAACCTTCGTCTATTATAAGACGTGAGGGAGTAAATAGTCTGCCCCTTCTCCTACTATAAGAAGGTATTGAGTATATATACAGCCCCCTTCGTCCACTATAAAATGTGGGATTAGTTAGTGATCCCATTCCTTCTACTATAAGACGTGAGGAGTAAATAGTCTGCCCCTTCTCCTACTATAAGAAGGTATTGAGTATATATACAGCCCCCTTCGTCCACTATAAAATGTGGGATTAGTTAGTGATCCCATTCCTTCTACTATAAGACGTGAGGGAGTAAATAGTCTGCCCCTTCTCCTACTATAAGAAGGTATTGAGTATATATACAGCCCCCTTCGTCCACTATAAAATGTGGGATTAGTTAGTGATCCCATTCCTTCTACTATAAGACGTGAGTGAGTAGATACTCAGCCCCCAACGTGTACTATAAGAAGTGAGTGAGTAAATAGTCTGCCCCTTCTCCTACTATAAGAAGGTATTGAGTATATATACAGCCCCCTTCGTCCACTATAAAATGTGGGATTAGTTAGTGATCCCATTCCTTCTACTATAAGACGTGAGTGAGTAGATACTCAGCCCCAACGTGTACTATAAGAAGTGAGTGAGTAAATAGTCTGCCCCTTCTCCTACTATAAGAAGGTATTGAGTATATATACAGCCCCTTCGTCCACTATAAAATGTGGGATTAGTTAGTGATCCCATTCCTTCTACTATAAGACGTGAGTGAGTAGATACTCAGCCCCAACGTCTACTGTAAGAAGTGAGTGAGTAAATAGTCTGCCCCTTCTCCTACTATAAGAAGGTATTGAGTATATATACAGCCCCCTTCGTCCACTATAAAATGTGGGATTAGTTAGTGATCCCATTCCTTCTACTATAAGACGTGAGTGAGTAGATACTCAGCCCCCAACGTCTACTGTAAGAAGTGAGTGAGTAAATAGTCAGCTACCTACTTCTACAATAAGATGTGTGTGAGTAGTTAGTCATCCCCCCCCAATTTCTACTATAAGGCATGAGTTACTAGATAGTTATCCCCTAGTTTTTATTATTTGTAAATTATTTCTAATTTTTTTAAATGAATGGTTAGAATTAAAACCATAAGATGAAGATGATTTTTTTATTTACTATTATACTATGACTCGTTCATTAGTCATTAAAATGCAGTAAGTTTTTTGAACATTTTATTGTTTTAAACAATTATTGTTCGTTTCAGTATAAATAAAAAAAATGTATTGTATGCTAATAGTTTTTTGTGTCAGTGGAAACGAATTCTTACAAATTGTATCTCAAATTGTACACAGAATACATGACGATATGTTGATTAAAATCGGTATTTTCATTGTGTGTGTGTGTGTGTGTGTGTGCGCGCGCGCGCGCGTGTGTGTTCTTGTTTGTCCTTGCAGTTTCCGGTATCATGAAGCCTCCCACTTCGAAGTTTGCCCAGCGCCCAGGACCTAATTACACACACACACACACAGACAGACCTGCCGCCTCCGCCTCTGCCTTACATAGGCCTAATCACACTGTGAATTCATCTTAAACACCTTCATCCTGCCATGTTCGGTATTCCGTTCTTTGTTTTGTGTGTTGTCTCCGACAAGACGAAAACATTGCATTAACTATCTCAAATCCGATTATGTGATTTTATATTTTTGATTGGATTTTTATTTTAACAGGGATTAACATTTGTAGGCCTACGGATAAAAATAAAAAATGGGTTATGACCCACGTGTTTGCCTTTAATCGAAATCAAGTAACTGTTGTATAATGTACGGTTTTTCCTGGACGGGATCGTGCATATCCCCAGGGATATCTGCAAGAAAATAAAAAGCAAATGCTTCATTCGTTTCATTTATCGCAAATAATAGTTAAATTCTGCTGACCGCATAGAACACATATATTGTTTCTTTCCTTAAAGTTACATAGACATTTATTAAAGTCTGAAAAATAATATTTATCTAATTAGTCATTTTGCAAATATATTTCATGTATTGACATTCAAATCGGTTTTGTACCCAAAATAAGGACCTGCGTTATTGTAGCTACACATATGAGGTACTTACAGATTCGTCACAACATCAGGGTCTTCCCACGCCTCATACTTTTCAAGTTTTAAGCTTTACAATAAAATAAAACCGATAAATGTTCTGTAAACAAAATTTCAGGAGCAGTACAAAGTTTCTACGGAAGAATGTTAAACAATGATTCTCAGCTGATTGCACCAAAACAGCTGATTACTAGAAAAACATAGTTGAAAGTAACGTTTAAATTATTACTGTATCCGAGGCTTAAATAATTATAGACCAAATAAGTTCTGAAAGTAGAACCGATAAGAAAATGTAGGCCAGTTCTAATACATAAATGTTATCAAATTTACACTGCTTTCAGTAAACATAAGTACTGTAGCCTAATCTATATATATATATATATATATATATATATATATATATATATATATATATATATATATATATATATATATATATATAAGGCAATGTCCTGACTGACTGACTGATCAACTATAAACAAGCCCAAACTATAAAACCTAGAGACTTGAAATTTTGAGGATACATTCGTTTTAATATGTAAGCGCGTACTACGAAAGGATTTTGTAAAAAATTGATTTTAACTCCATTAAACTACTTACCCAGTTCAAATTTAATAAACGACGTACAGCCAATATTATTATAGCTAGAGACTTGAAATTTTCAAGGTACATTCTTACAACAATGTCTGGATGCTCTTATAAAGGATTTTAAAAATATATAATTTTAACGCCATTAAACTACTTACCCAGTCCAAATTTAATAAACAACGTACAGCCAATACTATTATAGCTAGAGACTTGAAATTTTCAAGGTACATTCTTACAACAATGTCAAGATGCTCTAATAAAGGATTTTTAAAAAAATGTAATTTTAACGCCATTATACTATTTACCCAGTCCAAATTTAATAAACAATGTACATCCAATATTATTATAGCTAGAGACTTGAAATTTTCAAGGTACATTCTTACAACAATGTCAAGGTGCACTAATTAAGGATTTTGCAAAAATATGATTTTGACGCCATTAAACTACTAACCCAGTCCAGATTTAATAATCAACCTACAGCCAATACTATTATAGCTAGAGAATTGAAATTTTCAAGGTACGTTCTTACAACAATGTCAAGGTGCACTAATAAAGGATTTTGTAAAAATTTGATTTTAACACCATTAAACAACTAACCCAGTCCAAATTTAATAATAAAAGTTCAGCCAATACTATTATAGCTAGGACTTCAGGGCAAATTTTCAGGGTACCTTCTTACAACATTGTCGAGATGCACTGAAAAAGGGGTGACTTGAAAATCGATTTTCCAGTATGCAACCAGTATGTATGTTCAAAAAAACATCTTTATGTTACTGTTAAAAAAACAAATGTAAGTTATAATTTTTTTAAAAGAAAAAAATGTCAAATTGTTCGGTCGAAGCCGTTGTAACCCGGGCTCCTTACGCTTCACATTTAGTTACGACGGAGCCGATGTAACCCGGGCTCCTTACGCTTCACATTTAGTTACGACGGAGCCGATGTAACCCGGGCTCCTTACGCTTCACATTTAGTTACGACGGAGCCGATGTAACCCGGGCTCCTTACGCTTCACATTTAGTTACGACGGAGCCGATGTAACCCGGGCTCCTTACGCTTCACATTTAGTTACGACGGAGCCGATGTAACCCGGGCTCCTTACGCTTCACATTTAGTTACGACGGAGCCGATGTAACCCGGGCTCCTTACGCTTCACATTTAGTTACGACGGAGCCGATGTAACCCGGGCTCCTTACGCTTCACATTTAGTTACGACGGAGCCGATGTAACCCGGGCTCCTTACGCTTCACATTTAGTTACGACGGAGCCGATGTAACCCGGGCTCCTTACGCTTCACATTTAGTTACGACGGAGCCGATGTAACCCGGGCTCCTTACGCTTCACATTTAGTTACGACGAAGCCGATGTAACCCGGGCTCCTTACGCTTCACATTTAGTTACGACGAAGCCGATGTAACCCGGGCTCCTTACGCTTCACATTTAGTTACGACGGCCCCAAATTTACTCATTTTTGCGAAACTTTAAACGATCAAAGGAATTCGTTTCGGTTTGGCGCAGTAGTGTCTTTATAAGTTCGATAACAGATAACAGACCTTGGCGCCAGCATCGCACAGATTACTCTCGAGGCCGCGACCGCTTCCGAGAACACCGCCAGTTTTACGTTGTTGTTATTTGTTGCAAAACTGAGCAAAAACATAAATGCAGGCTAAACGGCAGTAAACTTTATAGCCGAGCGGCTTTGAATGGAATTACGTTCGCGGTAACTTAGTCTCAATGTTCGGGCGTCCGGGTGTCCGGGTGTCCGGGTGACAGATGATTTTGTTTCTTACTATTGTGTGTTATTTGTTTGTTTGTGCACATCTTGGAGATTAAAACAATCGATCGGTTTAAAAAAAATGTCAGAATGTAGGACTGAATGTTAGAATGTAGAATATTTTGAGACCATTTAAAATTTTTCAGAAAACAGTTCTTGAAGTCCTTTTTTTGAATTCGGCTTTAACGATATCGATAAAATTTTGTTTAAATGTAGTTCACAAGTACACGAACAAAAGTATACTAGTTATCCCTTCGTGCGATTATAGGACCTAGTCTATCTACTGTCTGCGCTTCTGAACAGTAAGCGAGAAGTTGCACAACACTTACAAATTACAACATACCTTGGAAAAAATACACTGCCTTGGAAAGAACACATTGTTTCCTCGGTTTCTTCTTCAAAAGAACTTTGAAATCATTTACCCAACATTTGGCCCATAAGCCAACAGTGAAAAAAAGAGCTCGTAAAAATCATATATATATATATATATATATATATATATATAGCCGCCTCGGTGGCCTAGTTGATAGCGTACTAGGCTTTCACCCCGAGGACCCGGGTTCGATTCCCAGCCAGGGCTTGTCATTTTCATACGCTATAAATCATCCCATCGTCTGCATTAGCCCAAGTGTGCACAATAGTCGGAAGTTAAATATATATGTGTATATATATATATATATATATATATATATATATATATATATATATATAATATCTTAATATATAAAAGAAGAAGTCCTGACTGACTGATTCATAATCAACGCAGAGCCAAAACAATTTTAACTAGCGACTTGAAATTTTCAGTGTACATTTATCTTAATATATAAAAGAAGGAAGTCCTGACTGACTGACTTATTCATAATCAACCCAGAACCAAAAGTATTTTAGCTAGCAACTTGAAATTTACAGGATACATTTATGTTACCTTATAGGCGTGCACTAAGAAAGGATTTTGCAAAAATTTGACTTTAACGCCATTTAACTACTTACCCAGTCCAAATTTAAGAAACAACGTACAGCCGAGACTAATACAACTAGAGACTTGAAATTTTCAGGGTACCTTCTTACAACAATGCACTGAAAAAGTATTTTGCAAAAAATGATTTTAAAACCATTAAACTACTTACCCAGTCCAAATTTAATAATCAATGTACAGCCGAGACTATTATAACTAGAGACTTGATATTTTCATGGTACTTTTTACAACAATGTCGAGGTGTACTTAGAAAGGCTTTTGCAAAAGATTTGATTTTAACGCTATTAAACTACTTACCCAGTCTAACTTCATAGCCGAGACTATAATATCTAAAGATTTGAAATTATCAGGGTTACCACCACATGTAGGGGTGCACTAAAAAACGATTTTCCACTGTTCATCCTCCAAAGAGGTAAAAATGAGGTACAACAATTTTTATTGGAATAAATATGTTTTTTGTTTGACCTCCTTAAAACGTAACATAGTCACTCTTAAATATAAGTAATGTAATGTATTTATCATTTCCCAAACCTCATATCCTAAAAAGTTTAAAAGGGGGTAGAAATGGGGAAAATGTTTATACAATTTTCAAATTGAAGAAATATTTGTTTTGGATCCGTATATTCTAGAAATGCATGAAACACAAATAATGAAACACATATTTCAACATTTTTTCGAATTCATTCCCTAAAAGAATAAAAATGTAAAAAAGAGGTATAATTATAGAAAAAAGAGTGTTTTCATTGGAGAAAATATTTTTTATCAGCTTTTCTTAAAAGTAAACAAAATATTTTAAAACACAAATTGTGATAAACTTAATTCAGCATCCCCCCTCCGAATTCATCCTCTAAAAGAACACAAAAATATAGAATAGGTATAAATATTTGTATTGGACAAAAACATTCTTGATCAGATTTTCTTAAAATTATATTTTTTGTTTCTAAATTATTACATTACTGAAACAGTTTAAGTTTCGTGGGCGAAGCCGCGACGGGTAATGCTAATATATATATTACGGTAATGATAACCTTAACGGTTTTTCGCCGCAAAAAAAAAAAAATATATATATATATTTGTGAATGTGTGTGTGTGTGTGTGTGTGTGTGTGTGTGTGTGTGTGTGTGTGTGTGTGTGTGTGTGTGTGTGTGTGTGTGTGTGTGTGTGTGTGTGTGTGTGTGTGTGTGTGTGTGTGTGTGTTGTGTGCATTTCAAGCCTTGACTTTATACAATGCTAGTAAAGTATATAGTTTTAACCACTCCTGAATATATATATATATATATATATATATATATATATATTTGTGAATGTGTGTCCGTGTGTGTGTGTGTGTGTGTGTGTGTGTGTGTGTGTGTGTGTGTGTGTGTGTTGTGTGCATTTCAAGCCTTGACTTTATACAATGCTAGTAAAGTATATAGTTTTAACCACTCCTGAAAAATTGATCTAGAAGTGAGGATCGGAGCTCATTTCAATGTCTCGGTCCTAGGTCTTATTATGATGACCCTCATTTGCTAAAAACATGAAAACTTCCAGTTTCAGCCGATTTTTAACAAAAAATCTTTTCTTACCTTTGTTAGCGCTACTAGGCTCGTCGGTTAGTCGGTAGGAACTCGAATCTGGTTACTACCGACACAGCTTTACTCTTGTGTCACGATAGTTTATTCTTGTGTTTTGTTAGTTTCATCCTTGTGATACGTTAGTTTTATCCTTGTGTTATCTTAGTTTTATCCTTTTTTTACGTTAGTTGTGTTACAATAGTTTTATCCTTGTGTTATGTTAGCTTTATCCTTGTGTTACGTTAGCTTTATCTTTGTGTTAAGATAATTTTTATTATTGTGGTACGATATCTTTATCCACCATCTTCATTAATCTATCGGGCATAAGAGTTATAGGAATAGTGACAAAGTCATATATCGCGTGCTTCGTTCTCTTCTCTCGTCGTTCCGGCCTCAAGGTCGTAGCGTGTGAGCACCAGGACATCGGGCAACGGGCGCTATGCACACTAGGTAATTACCGCCCCAAGCGGACAGTAAGCAAATTAAAGACCAACAGGCAGACAACGTTTCCTCCAAAAGTTATTCTTTTATTTTACGATGTCAATGATTAGGTATAATCTGAGCTGAAGTTCTCGTGACCGACGTTAGAGCGCTGACGTTGCGTATTAAATTTTTGTTTAATAAACAAGCTAACATCTTATTTAAACAAGAGAATCTTTCTAAATTATGTTGTCAAAACAAAATAACCTAGTCAATAATTTATCCTTGAACAGTAAATTTCGATTGTTTGTGTGGACTTCATTATCTAATTCTATAGACGTTGTCTGGAGTGTTTGTTTGTTTCAATCCTCCTACCTTATAGGCTACAAATCTGCATGTAGCATCCAAGGTTGTAAGAGATTACTATTGAATTTCTGTTGGAAAATGAAAATTCTTTCATGAGAAACTCAGACCAAGTACCATTAAATGAATACCGATAATTTAATAGTGTTATTAAGATAATGCTAAAAACACGTTTTAAAACTTAGGCAATTATGTACAGCGCGTGTAACCCCCCCACACGGCAGTTATTTAATAGGGAACCGTGAACAGTGAAGCAATAAAGCAACAGTGCGGAGTATTTCTACGCTTATCTGTTTTCCCCAAGGCAACTGTGAAGTAACAGCGCGGGGTATTTCTAGGCTTATCTGTCTTCCCCCAAGGCAACTGTGAAGTAACAGTGCGGGGTATTTCTAGGCTTATCTGTCTTCCCCCAAGGCAACTGTGAAGTAACAGTGCGGGGTATTTCTAGGCTTATCTGTCTTCCCCCAAGGCAACTGTGAAGTAACAGTGCGGGGTATTTCTAGGCTTATCTGTCTTCCCCCAAGGAAACCGTGAAGTGACAACGCGGAGTATTTCTAGGCTTATCTGTCTTCCCCCAAGGCAACTGTGAAGTAACAGTGCGGGGTATTTCTAGGCTTATCTGTCTTCCCCCAAGGCAACTGTGAAGTAACAGCGCGGGGTATTTCTAGGCTTATCTGTCTTCCCCCAAGGCAACTGTGAAGTAACAGTGCGGGGTATTTCTAGGCTTATCTGTCTTCCCCCAAGGAAACCGTGAAGTGACAACGCGGAGTATTTCTAGGCTTATCTGTCTTCCCCAAGGCAACTGTGAAGTAACAGTGCGGGGTATTTCTAGGCTTATCTGTCTTCCCCAAGGCAACTGTGAAGTAACAGCGCGGGGTATTTCTAGGCTTATCTGTCTTCCCCAAGGCAACTGTGAAGTAACAGTGCGGGGTATTTCTAGGCTTATCTGTCTTCCCCAAGGAAACCGTGAAGTGACAACGCGGAGTATTTCTAGGCTTATCTGTCTTCCCCAAGGCAACTGTGAAGTAACAGTGCGGGGTATTTCTAGGCTTATCTGTCTTCCCCAAGGCAACTGTGAAGTAACAGCGCGGGGTATTTCTAGGCTTATCTGTCTTCCCCAAGGCAACTGTGAAGTAACAGTGCGGGGTATTTCTAGGCTTATCTGTCTTCCCCCAAGGAAACCGTGAAGTGACAACGCGGAGTATTTCTAGGCTTATCTGTCTTCCCCCAAGGCAACTGTGAAGTAACAGTGCGGGGTATTTCTAGGCTTATCTGTCTTCCCCCAAGGCAACTGTGAAGTAACAGTGCGGGGTATTTCTAGGCTTATCTGTCTTCCCCCAAGGCAACTGTGAAGTAACAGCGCGGGGTATTTCTAGGCTTATCTGTCTTCCCCCAAGGAAACCGTGAAGTGACAACGCGGAGTATTTCTAGGCTTATCTGTCTTCCCCCAAGGCAACTGTGAAGTAACAGTGCGGGGTATTTCTAGGCTTATCTGTCTTCCCCCAAGGCAACTGTGAAGTAACAGCGCGGGGTATTTCTAGGCTTATCTGTCTTCCCCCAAAGAAACCGTGAAGTGACAACGCGGAGTATTTCTAGGCTTATCTGTCTTCCCCCAAGGAAACCGTGAAGTGACAACGCGGAGTATTTCTAGGCTTATCTGTCTTCCCCCAAGGCAACTGTGAAGTAACAGTGCGGGGTATTTCTAGGCTTATCTGTCTTCCCCCAAGGCAACCGTCAAGTAACAGCGCGGGGTATTTCTAGGCTTATCTGTCTTCCCCCAAGGCAACTGTGAAGTAACAGCGCGGGGTATTTCTAGGCTTATCTGTCTTCCCCCAAGGAAACCGTGAAGTGACAACGCGGAGTATTTCTAGGCTTATCTGTCTTCCCCCAAGGCAACTGTGAAGTAACAGCGCGAAGAATTTCTAGGCTTATCTGTCTTCCCTCAAGGCAACCGTCAAGTAACAGCGCGAAGAATTTCTAGGATTATCTGTCTTCCCTCAAGGCAACCGTGAAGTAACAGCGCGGAGAATTTCTAGGATTATCTGTCTTCCCTCAAGGCAACCGTCAAGTAACAGCGCGAAGAATTTCTAGGCTTATCTGTCTTCCCTCAAGGCAACCGTCAAGTAACAGCGCGAAGAATTTCTAGGCTTATCTGTCTTCCCTCAAGGCAACCGTCAAGTAACAGCGCGAAGAATTTCTAGGCTTATCTGTCTTCCCCCAAGGCAACCGTCAAGTAACAGCGCGAAGAATTTCTAGGCTTATCTGTCTTCCCTCAAGGCAACCGTCAAGTAACAGCGCGAAGAATTTCTAGGCTTATCTGTCTTCCCTCAAGGCAACCGTGAAGTAACAGCGCGAAGAATTTCTAGGATTATCTGTCTTCCCTCAAGGCAACCGTCAAGTAACAGCGCGAAGAATTTCTAGGCTTATCTGTCTTCCCTCAAGACAACCGTCAAGTAACAGCGCGAAGTATTTCTAGGATTATCTGTCTTCCCTCAAGGCAACCGTCAAGTAACAGCGCGAAGAATTTCTAGGCTTATCTGTCTTCCCTCAAGGCAACCGTCAAGTAACAGCGCGAAGAATTTCTAGGCTTATCTGTCTTCCCCCAAGGCAACCGTCAAGTAACAGCGCGAAGTATTTCTAGGCTTATCTGTCTTCCCCCAAGGCAACCGTGAAGTAACAGCGCGAAGTATTTCTAGGATTATCTGTCTTCCCTCAAGGCAACCGTGAAGTAACAGCGCGAAGTATTTCTAGGATTATCTGTCTTCCCTCAAGGCAACCGTCAAGTAACAGCGCGAAGTATTTCTAGGCTTATCTGTCTTTCCCCAAGGCAACCGTGAAGTAACAGCGCGAAGTATTTCTAGGATTATCTGTCTTCCCTCAAGGCAACCGTGAAGTAACAGCGCGAAGTATTTCTAGGATTATCTCTCTTCCCTCAAGGCAACCGTCAAGTAACAGCGCGAAGTATTTCTAGGCTTATCTGTCTTCGCCCAAGGCAACTGTGAAGTAACAGCGCGAAGTATTTCTAGTATTATCTGTCTTCCCTCAAGACAACCGTCAAGTAACAGCGCGAAGTATTTCTAGGCTTATCTGTCTTCCCTCAAGGCAACCGTGAAGTAACAGCGCGGAGAATTTCTAGGATTATCTGTCTTCCCTCAAGGCAACCGTCAAGTAACAGCGCGAAGAATTTCTAGGCTTATCTGTCTTCCCTCAAGGCAACCGTCAAGTAACAGCGCGAAGAATTTCTAGGCTTATCTGTCTTCCCTCAAGGCAACCGTCAAGTAACAGCGCGAAGAATTTCTAGGCTTATCTGTCTTCCCCCAAGGCAACCGTCAAGTAACAGCGCGAAGAATTTCTAGGCTTATCTGTCTTCCCTTAAGGCAACCGTCAAGTAACAGCGCGAAGAATTTCTAGGCTTATCTGTCTTCCCTCAAGGCAACCGTGAAGTAACAGCGCGAAGAATTTCTAGGATTATCTGTCTTCCTCAAGGCAACCGTCAAGTAACAGCGCGAAGAATTTCTAGGCTTATCTGTCTTCCCTCAAGACAACCGTCAAGTAACAGCGCGAAGTATTTCTAGGATTATCTGTCTTCCTCAAGGCAACCGTCAAGTAACAGCGCGAAGAATTTCTAGGCTTATCTGTCTTCCCTCAAGGCAACCGTCAAGTAACAGCGCGAAGAATTTCTAGGCTTATCTGTCTTCCCCCAAGGCAACCGTCAAGTAACAGCGCGAAGTATTTCTAGGCTTATCTGTCTTCCCCCAAGGCAACCGTGAAGTAACAGCGCGAAGTATTTCTAGGATTATCTGTCTTCCCTCAAGGCAACCGTGAAGTAACAGCGCGAAGTATTTCTAGGATTATCTGTCTTCCCTCAAGGCAACCGTCAAGTAACAGCGCGAAGTATTTCTAGGCTTATCTGTCTTCCCCCAAGGCAACCGTGAAGTAACAGCGCGAAGTATTTCTAGGATTATCTGTCTTCCCTCAAGGCAACCGTGAAGTAACAGCGCGAAGTATTTCTAGGATTATCTCTCTTCCCTCAAGGCAACCGTCAAGTAACAGCGCGAAGTATTTCTAGGCTTATCTGTCTTCGCCCAAGGCAACTGTGAAGTAACAGCGCGAAGTATTTCTAGTATTATCTGTCTTCCCTCAAGACAACCGTCAAGTAACAGCGCGAAGTATTTCTAGGCTTATCTGTCTTCCCCCAAGGCAACTGTGAAGTAACAGCGCGAAGTATTTCTAGGGATTATCTGTCTTCTCCCAAGGCAACTGTGAAGTAACAGCGCGAAGTATTTCTAGGCTTATCTGTCTTCCCCCAAGGCAACCGTGAAGTAACAGCGCGAAGTATTTCTAGGCTTATCTGTCTTCCCTCAAGGCAACCGTCAAGTAACAGCGCGAAGTATTTCTAGGCTTATCTGTCTTCGCCCAAGGCAACTGTGAAGTAACAGCGCGAAGTATTTCTAGTATTATCTGTCTTCCCTCAAGACAACCGTCAAGTAACAGCGCGAAGTATTTCTAGGCTTATCTGTCTTCCCCCAAGGCAACTGTGAAGTAACAGCGCGAAGTATTTCTAGGGATTATCTGTCTTCCCCCAAGGCAACTGTGAAGTAACAGCGCGAAGTATTTCTAGGGATTATCTGTCTTCTCCCAAGGCAACTGTGAAGTAACAGCGCGAAGTATTTCTAGGCTTATCTGTCTTCCCCCAAGGCAACCGTGAAGTAACAGCGCGAAGTATTTCTAGGCTTATCTGTCTTCCCCCAAGGCAACCGTGAAGTAACAGCGCGAAGTATTTCTAGGCTTATCTGTCTTGCCCCAAGGCAACCGTGAAGTAACAGCGCGAAATATTTCTAGGATTATCTGTCTTCTCCCAAGGCAACTGTGAAGTAACAGCGCGAAGTATTTCTAGGATTATCTGTCTTCTCCCAAGGCAAACGTGAAGTAACAGCGCGAAGTATTTCTAGGATTATCTGTCTTCCCTCAAGGCAACCGTCAAGTAACAGCGCGAAGTATTTCTAGGTTTATCTGTCTTCGCCCAAGGCAACCGTGAAGTAACAGCGCGGAGTATTTCTAGGCTTATCTCTCTCCCCTACTATTGCAGTGAGACTTTTTCAGGTATATTGTGCCCCCTTTCTATATTCCTGAGATGCTCAATTACAGCGCTTTCTCCATTCCTAGTCTCATTTTAGAGTCTAAAATTTGGAGACGGTTCAAAGTGCTTCGCTTCCTTCTAATTGGTGACTCTTTAGTACCTGTTTGAGGTGCTTGTAATTGCTTTCTCAGCTAATTTCCTTCAATTTTTCTTTCTCTTGACCCTCATTACGAAGGTTAACCTTTTTATTATGCTCATTCTATTTTTATTCTTACTTATGGTAGCATCCACAATTAGCTAGTGGAATTAGTTCCCCCCATACAGTGCCCTGCATGCATAAGTATACTAAGGTATAGGCCTACTGAAAGGTCGCCAGCTCTCACAGGGCTCCTTTTGATACACGATTAGGCTGGTGTCAATTTCTCCATCAGCACAGGTCATTTCACACATTAGAGTTAGCCAAGGTATGTATATTGAATGTTTGTGTGTGTGTGTGTGTGTCTTTGAGTAGATGAGTGAGAGTATTATGAGCTAGAGGTACGGTGGTATTGCTAATCCCACCAGCTGCTCACTTCAGCTGCCTCCGCCGTAGTGTGTGTGTGTGTGTGTGTGTGTGTGTGTGTGTGTGTGTGTGTGTGTGTGTGTGTGTGTGTGGGTGTGTGTGTGTGTGTGTGTGTGTGTGTCTTTGAGTAGATGAGTGAGAGTAGTATGAACTAGAGGTAAGGTGGGATTGCCTCCGCCGGATACAGACTACATACACTGACAACAGTATAGTTTATTTGTAATCATTTTTTATAATGTAATGAAATATTTAAAATTAATTTTTTTTGCTTAATTCCTGGATGAAGTTATAGATATTTTCATTTTAATAATATTTACTAATAGGAATTACAGTAATAACAATAACATTACTAGATCTATCTCACTATTGGCAATAAAGTTTATTGTCACAGAATTAGCAATACAATTGTTTTAATATAAGCGATACAAATATTAGTTTGACTATAAACTATTAATTTAATAGTAAAATTAATTAACTTCATTTAATTTTACAGTATAAGCAATACAATTAATAGTCTCAATACGAGCGATAAATTTAATTGTCTCAGTATATGCAATGCAAATAATTGTCTCGTTATAACTGATATAATTAATTGGCTGTAAAAGCGATATAATTAAATGTGTCAGTATAAGCAATAGAGTATTTTTTCGTAGCACAAGCGATGTAAATAATTGTTTCAGTATGTACAATAAAGTGCGTCAAATAAGCGATATAATTAATTATTTAAATATATACAATAAAGTGCATTAGTTGGCTGTAAATATAAAAATAATTGCTTCTCTATGAGCGATATAATTGATTGTTTCTGTATAAGCAATACAATAAATTGCGTCATTGTAAGCGATACAATAAATTGTCTCAGTGTAACGGATTTACTGTATAATTAATTTTTCATTCATTAATTGCTTTAGTATAAGCAATACAATAGGCTCAGTATCAGAGACGCAATAAATTGCCCCAATATTAGCAATACAAATAGATTGTCTCTGTACAATTGCTTTATGTCAGCGATTTAATTAATTGTTTTAGTATAAGCAATACAATAGGCTCAGTATCAGAGACGCAATAAATTGCCCCAATATTAGCAATACAAATAGATTGCCTCTGTACAATTGCTTTATGTCAGCGATTTAATTAATTGTTTTAGTATAAGCAGTATTAATTTGTCAGTATATATATGAACTATACAATTAATTGTCTCAGTTTATAATGAGTTTTCAGTATCATCGAATTAATTAATTGTTTAGTACGAGCAATACAATTAAGAAGCTCGGTAACAGTGATACTATTGCCTCAACATTAGCTGTACAATAAGTTGCCTCCTTATAATTGTTTCAGTATCGGGCTTTTTAATTCATTGTTTTAATATATACACTTAAAAAAGCAATTATTGTATTTATTAGATGAGTACAGTAATTGTTATTGTATATATTAAACTATACAGTTAATTGCCTCAGCGTACAATTAATAAACGTGGACTGTGTAATGCGAGCGATTCTGACCTTCACATCGTTTTGGGGGAACGTTTTTCTATAAAAATATTAACAACTTGATTTCGGGAATAGCTGTTAAAGTTATTTGTTATTGGGGACAGTTTCTGTGCAAACAGACACAAAACGACTTGAAAAACTTCGTAGTTGTTCACACTATTTGTTATTGGGGACAGTTTTTGTGCAAACAGACACAAAACGACTTGAAAAACTTCTAGTTGTTCACAATATTTGTTATTGGGGACAGTTTTGTGCAAACAGACACAAAACGACTTGAAAAACTTCGTAGTTGTTCACACTATTTGTTATTGGGGACAGTTTTGTGCAAACAGACACAAAACGACTTGAAAAACTTCGTAGTTGTTCACACTATTTGTTATTGGGGACAGTTTTTGTGCAAACAGACACAAAACGACTTGAAAAACTTCGTAGTTGTTCACACTATTTGTTATTGGGGACAGTTTTTGTGCAAACAGACACAAAACGACTTGAAAAACTTCTAGTTGTTCACAATATTTGTTATTGGGGACAGTTTTTGTGCAAACAGACACAAAACGACTTGAAAAACTTCGTAGTTGTTCACACTATTTGTTATTGGGGCAGTTTTGTGCAAACAGACACAAAACGACTTGAAAAACTTCGTAGTTGTTCACACTATTTGTTATTGGGGACAGTTTTGTGCAAACAGACACAAAACGACTTGAAAAACTTCTAGTTGTTCACAATATTTGTTATTGGGGACAGTTTTTGTGTAAACAGACACAAAACGACTTGAAAAACTTCGTAGTTGTTCACACTATTTGTTATTGGGGACAGTTTTTGTGCAAACAGACACAAAACGACTTGAAAAACTTCTAGTTGTTCACAATATTTGTTATTGGGGACAGTTTTTGTGCAAACAGACACAAAACGACTTGAAAAACTTCGTAGTTGTTCACACTATTTGTTATTGGGGACAGTTTTTGTGCAAACAGACACAAAACGACTTGAAAAACTTCGTAGTTGTTCACACTATTTGTTATTGGGGACAGTTTTTGTGCAAACAGACACAAAACGACTTGAAAAACTTCTAGTTGTTCACAATATTTGTTATTGGGGACAGTTTTTGTGTAAACAGACACAAAACGACTTGAAAAACTTCGTAGTTGTTCACACTATTTGTTATTGGGGACAGTTTTTGTGCAAACAGACACAAAACGACTTGAAAAACTTCGTAGTTGTTCACACTATTTGTTATTGGGGACAGTTTTTGTGTAAACAGACACAAAACTTGACTTCAAAAACTTCGTAGCTGTACAAACTAGTTGTTATTGGGGGCAGTTTTTGTACAAACAGGCACAAAACTTGGCTTGAAAAACTTCGTAGCTGTTCAAACTATTTGTTATGGGGGGCAGTTTTTGTGCAGACACAAAACTTGACTTCAAAAACTTCGTAGTTGTTCACACTATTTGTTATTGGGGACAGTTTTTGTGCAAACAGACACAAAACGACTTGAAAAACTTCGTAGTTGTTCACACTATTTGTTATTGGGGGCAGTTTTTGTGTAAACAGACACAAAACTTGACTTCAAAAACTTCGTAGCTGTACAAACTAGTTGTTATTGGGGGCAGTTTTTGTGCAGACACAAAACTTGACTTCAAAAACTTCGTAGCTGTTCAAACTATTTGT
>CM040182.1:68980400-69005400 GCA_022606455.1 Callitettix versicolor | reverse complement strand
GCATATGTCGCGCGGAAACATTTCTAAAAATTAACTTTCTATTTACGTAACGCTAGACTTACAGAAGTAGATGACCGCTTATTGAATTCTAAAATGCTAAATAATGCAAAACATTTCTAAAAATTAACTTTCTATTTACGTAACGCTACACTTACAGAAGTAGATGACCGCTTATTGAATTCTAAAATGCTAAATAATGCAAAACATTTCTAAAAATTAACTTTCTATTTACGTAACGTTAGACTTACAAAAGTAGATGACCGCTTATTGAATTCTAAAATGCTAAATTATGCAAAACATTTCTAAAAATTAACTTTCTATTTACGTAACGTTAGACTTACAGAAGTAGATGACCGCTTATTGAATTCTAAAATGCTAAATTATGCAAAACATATCTAAAAATTAACTTTCTATTTACGTAACGTTAGACTTACAGAAGTAGATGACCGCTTATTGAATTCTAAAATGCTAAATTATGCAAAACATTTCTAAAAATTAACTTTCTATTTACGTAACGCTAGACTTACAGAAGTAGATGACCGCTTATTGAATTCTAAAATGCTAAATTATGCAAAACATTTCTAAAAATTAACTTTCTATTTACGTAACGTTAGACTTACAAAAGTAGATGACCGCTTATTGAATTATAAAATGCTAAATTATGCAAAACATTTCTAAAAATTAACTTTCTATTTACGTAACTTTAGACTTACAAAAGTACATGACCGCTTATTGAATTCTAAAATGTTAAATTATGCAAAACATTTCTAAAAATTAACTTTCTATTTACGTAACGTTAGACTTACAAAAGTACATGACCGCTTATTGAATTCTAAAATGTTAAATTATGCAAAACATTTCTAAAAATTAACTTTCTATTTACGTAACGCTAGACTTACAGAAGTAGATGACCGCTTATTGAATTCTAAAATGCTAAATTATGCAAAACATTTCTAAAAATTAACTTTCTATTTACGTAACGTTAGACTTACAAAAGTAGATGACCGCTTATTGAATTATAAAATGCTAAATTATGCAAAACATTTCTAAAAATTAACTTTCTATTTACGTAACGTTAGACTTACAAAAGTAGATGACCGCTTATTGAATTATAAAATGCTAAATTATGCAAAACATTTCTAAAAATTAACTTTCTATTTACGTAACGCTAGACTTACAGAAGTAGATGAGCGCTTATTGAATTCTAAAATGTTAAATTATGCAAAACATTTCTAAAAATTATCTTTCTATTTACGTAACGTTATTCTTACAGAAGTAGATGACCGCTTATTGAATTCTAAAATGCTAAATTATGCAAAACATTTCTAAAAATTAACTTTCTATTTACGTAACGCTAGACTTACAAAAGTAGATGACCGCTTATTGAATTCTAAAATGCTACATTATGCAAAACATTTCTAAAAATTAACTTTCTATTTACGCAACGTTAGACTTACAAAAGTAGATGACCGCTTATTGAATTCTAAAATGCTAAATTATGCAAAACATTTCTAAAAATTAACTTTCTATTTACGTAACGCTAGACTTACAAAAGTAGATGACCGCTTATTGAATTCTAAAATGCTACATTATGCAAAACATTTCTAAAAATTAACTTTCTATTTACGTAACGTTAGACTTACAGAAGTAGATGACCGCTTATTGAATTCTAAAATGCTAAATTATGCAAAACATTTCTAAAAATTAACTTTCTATTTACGTAAGGTTAGACTTACAAAAGTAGATGACCGCTTATTGAATTCTAAAATGCTAAATTATGCAAAACATTTCTAAAAATTATCTTTCTATTTACGTAACGTTAGACTTACAAAAGTAGATGACCGCTTATTGAATTCTAAAATGCTAAATTATGCAAAACATTTCTAAAAATTAACTTTCTATTTACGTAACGTTAGACTTACAAAAGTAGATGACCGCTTATTGAATTCTAAAATGCTAAATTATGCAAAACATTTCTAAAAATTAACTTTCTATTTACGTAATGCTAGACTTACAAAAGTAGATGACCGCTTATTGAATTCTAAAATGCTACATTATGCAAAACATTTCTAAAAATTAACTTTCTATTTACGTAACGTTAGACTTACAGAAGTAGATGACCGCTTATTGAATTCTAAAATGCTAAATTATGCAAAACATTTCTAAAAATTAACTTTCTATTTACGTAACGTTAGACTTACAAAAGTAGATGACCGCTTATTGAATTCTAAAATGCTAAATTATGCAAAACATTTCTAAAAATTAACTTTCTATTTACGTAACGTTAGACTTACAAAAGTAGATGACCGCTTATTGAGTTCTAAAATGCTAAATTATGCAAAACATTTCTAAAAATTAACTTTCTATTTACGTAACGTTAGACTTACAAAAGTAGATGACCGCTTATTGAATTCTAAAATGCTACATTATGCAAAACATTTCTAAAAATTAACTTTCTATTTACGCAACGTTAGACTTACAAAAGTAGATGACCGCTTATTGAATTCTAAAATGCTAAATTATGCAAAACATTTCTAAAAATTAACTTTCTATTTACGTAACGCTAGACTTACAAAAGTAGATGACCGCTTATTGAATTCTAAAATGCTACATTATGCAAAACATTTCTAAAAATTAACTTTCTATTTACGTAACGTTAGACTTACAGAAGTAGATGACCGCTTATTGAATTCTAAAATGCTAAATTATGCAAAACATTTCTAAAAATTAACTTTCTATTTACGTAAGGTTAGACTTACAAAAGTAGATGACCGCTTATTGAATTCTAAAATGCTAAATTATGCAAAACATTTCTAAAAATTATCTTTCTATTTACGTAACGTTAGACTTACAAAAGTAGATGACCGCTTATTGAATTCTAAAATGCTAAATTATGCAAAACATTTCTAAAAATTAACTTTCTATTTACGTAACGTTAGACTTACAAAAGTAGATGACCGCTTATTGAATTCTAAAATGCTAAATTATGCAAAACATTTCTAAAAATTAACTTTCTATTTACGTAATGCTAGACTTACAAAAGTAGATGACCGCTTATTGAATTCTAAAATGCTACATTATGCAAAACATTTCTAAAAATTAACTTTCTATTTACGTAACGTTAGACTTACAGAAGTAGATGACCGCTTATTGAATTCTAAAATGCTAAATTATGCAAAACATTTCTAAAAATTAACTTTCTATTTACGTAACGTTAGACTTACAAAAGTAGATGACCGCTTATTGAATTCTAAAATGCTAAATTATGCAAAACATTTCTAAAAATTAACTTTCTATTTACGTAACGTTAGACTTACAAAAGTAGATGACCGCTTATTGAGTTCTAAAATGCTAAATTATGCAAAACATTTCTAAAAATTAACTTTCTATTTACGTAACGTTAGACTTACAAAAGTAGATGACCGCTTATTGAATTCTAAAATGCTAAATTATGCAAAACATTTCTAAAAATTAACTTTCTATTTACGTAACGTTAGACTTACAAAAGTAGATGACCGCTTATTGAATTCTAAAATGCTAAATTATGCAAAACATTTCTAAAAATTAACTTTCTATTTACGTAACGTTAGACTTACAAAAGTAGATGACCGCTTATTGAATTCTAAAATGCTAAATTATGCAAAACATTTCTAAAAATTATCTTTCTATTTACGTAACGTTAGACTTACAAAAGTAGATGACCGCTTATTGAATTCTAAAATGCTAAATTATGCAAAACATTTCTAAAAATTAACTTTCTATTTACGTAACGTTAGACTTACAAAAGTAGATGACCGCTTATTGAATTCTAAAATGCTAAATTATGCAAAACATTTCTAAAAATTAACTTTCTATTTACGTAATGCTAGACTTACAAAAGTAGATGACCGCTTATTGAATTCTAAAATGCTACATTATGCAAAACATTTCTAAAAATTAACTTTCTATTTACGTAACGTTAGACTTACAGAAGTAGATGACCGCTTATTGAATTCTAAAATGCTAAATTATGCAAAACATTTCTAAAAATTAACTTTCTATTTACGTAACGTTAGACTTACAAAAGTAGATGACCGCTTATTGAGTTCTAAAATGCTAAATTATGCAAAACATTTCTAAAAATTATCTTTCTATTTACGTAACGTTAGACTTACAAAAGTAGATGACCCCTTATTAAATTCTAAAATGCTAAATTATGCAAAACGTTTCACTCATGTTTGTGTTGAAATCCTCATAAGAAAGTAGGGTTATCCTCATATGAAAGTATAGCTATCCTCTTAAGAAAGTTGAGCTATCCTCATAAGAAAACAGAGTTATGCTCATAAGAAAGCAGAGTTCTCTTCATAAGAAAGTAGGGATATCCTCATATGAAAGTAGAGCTATCCTCTTAAGAAAGTAGAGTTATCTACATAAAAAAGTAGAGTTATCCTCATAACAAATCAGAGTTATCCTGACAGTCACAGTATTTTATCCGGCACAATTTTCAGGTCGATGATAGTTTTTCCATACTTCGATAGAGAAACCAAAATCTTTACATTATTTAATAAAATAATTCAGAAATGTTTTGAAACAGTTACGATAATGTCAATGTGCTTCAACGATTTATCGTTCTACAGAAGCTGGACTGAGCAGTATGACTATGACTAACAATATGATTTACTGTAATTAATAGCGACGATAATTTTTCAATGAAAATGTTTCGAAGAAATTGGGAAACTTTATGAATGAAGCTCCGAACTTTTACTTCACCATCTCGCCAGTTTATATTGAATAAACGCTGCACGCGGGAGTCTGGCCGATACAATGCATAAACTAACGTATAAGTTTTCAATGAAAATGTTTCGAAGATATTGGGAAACTTTATGAATGAAGCTCCGAACTTTTACTTCACCATCTCGCGAGTTTATATTGAATAAACGCTGCACGCGGGAGTCTGGCCGATACAATGCATAAACTAACGTATAAGTTTTCAATGAAAATGTTTCGAAGATATTGGGAAACTTTATGAATGAAGCTCCGAACTTTTACTTCACCATCTCGCGAGTTTATATTGAATAAACGCTGCACGCGGGAGTCTGGCCGATACAATGCATAAACTAACGTATAAGTTTTCAATGAAAATGTTTCGAAGATATTGGGAAACTTTATGAATGAAGCTCCGAACTTTTACTTCACCATCTCGCGAGTTTATATTGAATAAACGCTGCACGCGGGAGTCTGGCCGATACAATGCATAAACTAACGTATAAGTTTTCAATGAAAATGTTTCGAAGATATTGGGAAACTTTATGAATGAAGCTCCGAACTTTTACTTCACCATCTCGCCAGTTTATTTTGAATAAACGCTGCACGCGTGAGTCTCGCCGATACAATGCATAAACTAACGTATAAGTTTTCAATGAAAATGTTTCGAAGATATTGGGAAACTTTATGAATGAAGCTCCGAACTTTTACTTCACCATCTCGCCAGTTTATATTGAATAAACGCTGCACGCGGGAGTCTGGCCGATACAATGCATAAACTAACGTATAAGTTTTCAATGAAAATGTTTCGAAGATATTGGGAAACTTTATGAATGAAGCTCCGAACTTTTACTTCACCATCTCGCGAGTTTATATTGAATAAACGCTGCACGCGTGAGTCTGGCCGATACAATGCATAAACTAACGTATAAGTTTTCAATGAAAATGTTTCGAAGGTATTGGGAAACTTTATGAATGAAGCTCCGAACTTTTACTTCACCATCTCGCGAGTTTATATTGAATAAACGCTGCACGCGGGAGTCTCGCCGATACAATGCATAAACTAACGTATAAGTTTTCAATGAAAATGTTTCGAAGATATTGGGAAACTTTATGAATGAAGCTCCGAACTTTTACTTCATAATCTCGCGAGTTTATATTGAATAAACGCTGCACGCGGGAGTCTCGCCGATACAATGCATAAACTAACGTATAAGTTTTCAATGAAAATGTTTCGAAGATATTGGGAAACTTTATGAATGAAGCTCCGAACTTTTACTTCATAATCTCGCGAGTTTATATTGAATAAACGCTGCACGCGGAGAGTCTCGCCGATACAATGCATAAACTAACGTATAAGTTTTCAATGAAAATGTTTCGAAGATATTGGGAAACTTTATGAATGAAGCTCGAACTTTTACTTCATAACTCGCGAGTTTATATTGAATAAACGCTGCACGCGGGAGTCTGGCCGATACAATGCATAAACTAACGTATAAGTTTTCAATGAAAATGTTTCGAAGATATTGGGAAACTTTATGAATGAAGCTCCGAACTTTTACTTCACCATCTCGCGAGTTTATATTGAATAAACGCTGCATGCGGGAGTCTGGCCGATACAATGCATAAACTAACGTATAAGTTTTCAATGAAAATGTTTCGAAGATATAGGGGGAAACTTTATGAATGAAGCTCGGAACTTTTACTTCACCATCTCGCGAGTTTATATTGAATAAACGCTGCACGCGGGAGTCTCGCCGATACAATGCATAAACTAACGTATAAGTTTTCAATGAAAATGTTTCGAAGATATTGGGAAACTTTATGAATGAAGCTCCGAACTTTTACTTCACCATCTCGCGAGTTTATATTGAATAAACGCTGCACGCGGGAGTCTGGCCGATTAATGCATAAACTAACGTATATGTTTTCAATGAAAATGTTTCGAAGATATTGGGAAACTTTATGAATGAAGCTCCGAACTTTTACTTCACCATCTCGCGAGTTTATATTGAATAAACGCTGCACGCGAGAGTCTGGCCGATTAATGCATAAACTAACGTATAAGTTTTCAATGAAAATGTTTCGAAGATATTGGGAAACTTTATGAATGAAGCTCCGAACTTTTACTTCACCATCTCGCGAGTTTATATTGAATAAACGCTGCACGCGGAGTCTGGCCGATTAATGCATAAACTAACGTATAAGTTTTCAATGAAAATGTTTCGAAGATATTGGGAAACTTTATGAATGAAGCTCCGAACTTTTACTTCACCATCTCGCGAGTTTATATTGAATAAACGCTGCACGCGGGAGTCTGGCCGATACAATGCATAAACTAACGTATAAGTTTTCAATGAAAATGTTTCGAAGATATTGGGAAACTTTATGAATGAAGCTCCGAACTTTTACTTCACCATCTCGCGAGTTTATATTGAATAAACGCTGCACGCGGGAGTCTGGCCGATACAATGCATAAACTAACGTATAAGTTTTCAATGAAAATGTTTCGAAGATATTGGGAAACTTTATGAATGAAGCTCGAACTTTTACTTCACCATCTCGCGAGTTTATATTGAATAAACGCTGCACGCGGAGTCTGGCCGATACAATGCATAAACTAACGTATAAGTTTTCAATGAAAATGTTTCGAAGATATTGGGAAACTTTATGAATGAAGCTCCGAACTTTTACTTCACCATCTCGCGAGTTTATATTGAATAAACGCTGCACGCGGGAGTCTGGCCGATTAATGCATAAACTAACGTATAAGTTTTCAATGAAAATGTTTCGAAGATATTGGGAAACTTTACGAATGAAGCTCCGAACTTTTACTTCACCATCTCGCCAGTTTATTTTGAATAAACGCTGCACGCGGGAGTCTGGCCGATACAATGCATAAACTAACGTATAAGTTTTCAATGAAAATGTTTCGAAGATATTGGGAAACTTTATGAATGAAGCTCCGAACTTTTACTTCACCATCTCGCCAGTTTATTTTGAATAAACGCTGCACGCGGGAGTCTGGCCGATACAATGCATAAACTAACGTATAAGTTTTTAATGAAAATGTTTCGAAGATATTGGGAAACTTTATGAATGAAGCTCCGAACTTTTACTTCACCATCTCGCGAGTTTATATTGAATAAACGCTGCACGCGGGAGTCTGGCCGATTAATGCATAAACTAACGTATAAGTTTTCAATGAAAATGTTTCGAAGATATTGGGAAACTTTATGAATGAAGCTCCGAACTTTTACTTCACCATCTCGCGAGTTTATATTGAATAAACGCTGCACGCGGAGTCTGGCCGATACAATGCATAAACTAACGTATAAGTTTTCAATGAAAATGTTTCGAAGATATTGGGAAACTTTATGAATGAAGCTCGAACTTTTACTTCACCATCTCGCGAGTTTATATTGAATAAACGCTGCACGCGGAGTCTGGCCGATACAATGCATAAACTAACGTATAAGTTTTCAATGAAAATGTTTCGAAGATATTGGGAAACTTTATGAATGAAGCTCCGAACTTTTACTTCACCATCTCGCGAGTTTATATTGAATAAACGCTGCACGCGGGAGTCTGGCCGATACAATGCATAAACTAACGTATAAGTTTTCAATGAAAATGTTTCGAAGATATTGGGAAACTTTATGAATGAAGCTCCGAACTTTTACTTCACCATCTCGCGAGTTTATATTGAATAAACGCTGCACGCGGGAGTCTGGCCGATTAATGCATAAACTAACGTATAAGTTTTCAATGAAAATGTTTCGAAGATATTGGGAAACTTTATGAATGAAGCTCCGAACTTTTACTTCACCATCTCGCCAGTTTATTTTGAATAAACGCTGCACGCGGGAGTCTGGCCGATACAATGCATAAACTAACGTATAAGTTTTCAATGAAAATGTTTCGAAGATATTGGGAAACTTTATGAATGAAGCTCCGAACTTTTACTTCACCATCTCGCCAGTTTATTTTGAATAAACGCTGCACGCGGGAGTCTGGCCGATACAATGCATAAACTAACGTATAAGTTTTTAATGAAAATGTTTCGAAGATATTGGGAAACTTTATGAATGAAGCTCCGAACTTTTACTTCACCATCTCGCGAGTTTATATTGAATAAACGCTGCACGCGAGAGTCTGGCCGATACAATGCATAAACTAACGTATAAGTTTTCAATGAAAATGTTTCGAAGATATTGGGAAACTTTATGAATGAAGCTCCGAACTTTTACTTCACCATCTCGCGAGTTTATATTGAATAAACGCTGCACGCGGGAGTCTGGCCGATACAATGCATAAACTAACGTATAAGTTTTCAATGAAAATGTTTCGAAGGTATTGGGAAACTTTATGAATGAAGCTCCGAACTTTTACTTCACCATCTCGCCAGTTTATTTTGAATAAATGCTGCACGCGGGAGTCTCGCCGATACAATGCATAAACTAACGTATAAGTTTTCAATGAAAATGTTTCGAAGGTATTGGGAAACTTTATGAATGAAGCTCCGAACTTTTACTTCACCATCTCGCCAGTTTATTTTGAATAAACGCTGCACGCGGGAGTCTGGCCGATACAATGCATAAACTAACGTATAAGTTTTCAATGAAAATGTTTCGAAGATATTGGGAAACTTTATGAATGAAGCTCGAACTTTTACTTCACCATCTCGCCAGTTTATTTTGAATAAACGCTGCACGCGTGAGTCTCGCCGATACAATGCATAAACTAACGTATAAGTTTTCAATGAAAATGTTTCGAAGATATTGGGAAACTTTATGAATGAAGCTCGAACTTTTACTTCACCATCTCGCCAGTTTATATTGAATAAACGCTGCACGCGGGAGTCTGGCGATACAATGCATAAACTAACGTATAAGTTTTCAATGAAAATGTTTCGAAGATATTGGGAAACTTTATGAATGAAGCTCGAACTTTACTTCACCATCTCGCGAGTTTATATTGAATAAACGCTGCACGCGTGAGTCTGGCCGATACAATGCATAAACTAACGTATAAGTTTTCAATGAAAATGTTTCGAAGATATTGGGAAACTTTATGAATGAAGCTCCGAACTTTTACTTCATAATCTCGCGAGTTTATATTGAATAAACGCTGCACGCGGGAGTCTCGCCGATACAATGCATAAACTAACGTATAAGTTTTCAATGAAAATGTTTCGAAGATATTGGGAAACTTTATGAATGAAGCTCCGAACTTTTACTTCATAACTCGCGAGTTTATATTGAATAAACGCTGCACGCGGGAGTCTGGCCGATACAATGCATAAACTAACGTATAAGTTTTCAATGAAAATGTTTCGAAGATATTGGGAAACTTTATGAATGAAGCTCCGAACTTTTACTTCACCATCTCGCGAGTTTATATTGAATAAACGCTGCATGCGGGAGTCTGGCCGATACAATGCATAAACTAACGTATAAGTTTTCAATGAAAATGTTTCGAAGATATAGGGGGAAACTTTATGAATGAAGCTCGGAACTTTTACTTCACCATCTCGCGAGTTTATATTGAATAAACGCTGCACGCGGGAGTCTCGCCGATACAATGCATAAACTAACGTATAAGTTTTCAATGAAAATGTTTCGAAGATATTGGGAAACTTTATGAATGAAGCTCCGAACTTTTACTTCACCATCTCGCGAGTTTATATTGAATAAACGCTGCACGCGGGAGTCTGGCCGATTAATGCATAAACTAACGTATATGTTTTCAATGAAAATGTTTCGAAGATATTGGGAAACTTTATGAATGAAGCTCCGAACTTTTACTTCACCATCTCGCGAGTTTATATTGAATAAACGCTGCACGCGAGAGTCTGGCCGATTAATGCATAAACTAACGTATAAGTTTTCAATGAAAATGTTTCGAAGATATTGGGAAACTTTATGAATGAAGCTCCGAACTTTTACTTCACCATCTCGCGAGTTTATATTGAATAAACGCTGCACGCGGGAGTCTGGCCGATTAATGCATAAACTAACGTATAAGTTTTCAATGAAAATGTTTCGAAGATATTGGGAAACTTTATGAATGAAGCTCCGAACTTTTACTTCACCATCTCGCGAGTTTATATTGAATAAACGCTGCACGCGGGAGTCTGGCCGATACAATGCATAAACTAACGTATAAGTTTTCAATGAAAATGTTTCGAAGATATTGGGAAACTTTATGAATGAAGCTCCGAACTTTTACTTCACCATCTCGCGAGTTTATATTGAATAAACGCTGCACGCGGAGTCTGGCCGATACAATGCATAAACTAACGTATAAGTTTTCAATGAAAATGTTTCGAAGATATTGGGAAACTTTATGAATGAAGCTCCGAACTTTTACTTCACCATCTCGCGAGTTTATATTGAATAAACGCTGCACGCGGGAGTCTGGCCGATACAATGCATAAACTAACGTATAAGTTTTCAATGAAAATGTTTCGAAGATATTGGGAAACTTTATGAATGAAGCTCGAACTTTTACTTCACCATCTCGCTAGTTTATATTGAATAAACGCTGCACGCGGGAGTCTGGCCGATTAATGCATAAACTAACGTATAAGTTTTCAATGAAAATGTTTCGAAGATATTGGGAAACTTTACGAATGAAGCTCGAACTTTTACTTCACCATCTCGCCAGTTTATTTTGAATAAACGCTGCACGCGGAGTCTGGCCGATACAATGCATAAACTAACGTATAAGTTTTCAATGAAAATGTTTCGAAGATATTGGGAAACTTTATGAATGAAGCTCCGAACTTTTACTTCACCATCTCGCCAGTTTATTTTGAATAAACGCTGCACGCGGAGTCTGGCCGATACAATGCATAAACTAACGTATAAGTTTTTAATGAAAATGTTTCGAAGATATTGGGAAACTTTATGAATGAAGCTCCGAACTTTTACTTCACCATCTCGCGAGTTTATATTGAATAAACGCTGCACGCGGGAGTCTGGCCGATTAATGCATAAACTAACGTATAAGTTTTCAATGAAAATGTTTCGAAGATATTGGGAAACTTTATGAATGAAGCTCCGAACTTTTACTTCACCATCTCGCGAGTTTATATTGAATAAACGCTGCACGCGGGAGTCTGGCCGATACAATGCATAAACTAACGTATAAGTTTTCAATGAAAATGTTTCGAAGATATTGGGAAACTTTACGAATGAAGCTCCGAACTTTTACTTCACCATCTCGCGAGTTTATATTGAATAAACGCTGCACGCGGAGTCTGGCCGATACAATGCATAAACTAACGTATAAGTTTTCAATGAAAATGTTTCGAAGATATTGGGAAACTTTATGAATGAAGCTCCGAACTTTTACTTCACCATCTCGCGAGTTTATATTGAATAAACGCTGCACGCGGGAGTCTGGCCGATACAATGCATAAACTAACGTATAAGTTTTCAATGAAAATGTTTCGAAGATATTGGGAAACTTTATGAATGAAGCTCCGAACTTTACTTCACCATCTCGCGAGTTTATATTGAATAAACGCTGCACGCGGGAGTCTGGCCGATTAATGCATAAACTAACGTATAAGTTTTCAATGAAAATGTTTCGAAGATATTGGGAAACTTTATGAATGAAGCTCCGAACTTTTACTTCACCATCTCGCCAGTTTATTTTGAATAAACGCTGCACGCGGGAGTCTGGCCGATACAATGCATAAACTAACGTATAAGTTTTCAATGAAAATGTTTCGAAGATATTGGGAAACTTTATGAATGAAGCTCGAACTTTTACTTCACCATCTCGCCAGTTTATTTTGAATAAACGCTGCACGCGGGAGTCTGGCCGATACAATGCATAAACTAACGTATAAGTTTTTAATGAAAATGTTTCGAAGATATTGGGAAACTTTATGAATGAAGCTCCGAACTTTTACTTCACCATCTCGCGAGTTTATATTGAATAAACGCTGCACGCGAGAGTCTGGCCGATACAATGCATAAACTAACGTATAAGTTTTCAATGAAAATGTTTCGAAGATATTGGGAAACTTTATGAATGAAGCTCCGAACTTTTACTTCACCATCTCGCGAGTTTATATTGAATAAACGCTGCACGCGGAGTCTGGCCGATACAATGCATAAACTAACGTATAAGTTTTCAATGAAAATGTTTCGAAGGTATTGGGAAACTTTATGAATGAAGCTCCGAACTTTTACTTCACCATCTCGCCAGTTTATTTTGAATAAATGCTGCACGCGGGAGTCTCGCCGATACAATGCATAAACTAACGTATAAGTTTTCAATGAAAATGTTTCGAAGGTATTGGGAAACTTTATGAATGAAGCTCCGAACTTTTACTTCACCATCTCGCCAGTTTATTTTGAATAAACGCTGCACGCGGGAGTCTGGCCGATACAATGCATAAACTAACGTATAAGTTTTCAATGAAAATGTTTCGAAGATATTGAGAAACTTTATGAATGAAGCTCCGAACTTTTACTTCACCATCTCGCCAGTTTATTTTGAATAAACGCTGCACGCGTGAGTCTCGCCGATACAATGCATAAACTAACGTATAAGTTTTCAATGAAAATGTTTCGAAGATATTGGGAAACTTTATGAATGAAGCTCCGAACTTTTACTTCACCATCTCGCCAGTTTATATTGAATAAACGCTGCACGCGGGAGTCTGGCGATACAATGCATAAACTAACGTATAAGTTTTCAATGAAAATGTTTCGAAGATATTGGGAAACTTTATGAATGAAGCTCCGAACTTTTACTTCACCATCTCGCGAGTTTATATTGAATAAACGCTGCACGCGTGAGTCTGGCCGATACAATGCATAAACTAACGTATAAGTTTTCAATGAAAATGTTTCGAAGGTATTGGGAAACTTTATGAATGAAGCTCCGAACTTTTACTTCACCATCTCGCGAGTTTATATTGAATAAACGCTGCACGCGGGAGTCTCGCCGATACAATGCATAAACTAACGTATAAGTTTTCAATGAAAATGTTTCGAAGATATTGGGAAACTTTATGAATGAAGCTCCGAACTTTTACTTCATAATCTCGCGAGTTTATATTGAATAAACGCTGCACGCGGAGTCTCGCCGATACAATGCATAAACTAACGTATAAGTTTTCAATGAAAATGTTTCGAAGATATTGGGAAACTTTATGAATGAAGCTCCGAACTTTTACTTCATAATCTCGCGAGTTTATATTGAATAAACGCTGCACGCGGGAGTCTCGCCGATACAATGCATAAACTAACGTATAAGTTTTCAATGAAAATGTTTCGAAGATATTGGGAAACTTTATGAATGAAGCTCCGAACTTTTACTTCATAACTCGCGAGTTTATATTGAATAAACGCTGCACGCGGGAGTCTGGCCGATACAATGCATAAACTAACGTATAAGTTTTCAATGAAAATGTTTCGAAGATATTGGGAAACTTTATGAATGAAGCTCCGAACTTTTACTTCACCATCTCGCGAGTTTATATTGAATAAACGCTGCATGCGGGAGTCTGGCCGATACAATGCATAAACTAACGTATAAGTTTTCAATGAAAATGTTTCGAAGATATAGGGGGAAACTTTATGAATGAAGCTCGGAACTTTTACTTCACCATCTCGCGAGTTTATATTGAATAAACGCTGCACGCGGGAGTCTCGCCGATACAATGCATAAACTAACGTATAAGTTTTCAATGAAAATGTTTCGAAGATATTGGGAAACTTTATGAATGAAGCTCCGAACTTTTACTTCACCATCTCGCGAGTTTATATTGAATAAACGCTGCACGCGGGAGTCTGGCCGATTAATGCATAAACTAACGTATATGTTTTCAATGAAAATGTTTCGAAGATATTGGGAAACTTTATGAATGAAGCTCCGAACTTTTACTTCACCATCTCGCGAGTTTATATTGAATAAACGCTGCACGCGAGAGTCTGGCCGATTAATGCATAAACTAACGTATAAGTTTTCAATGAAAATGTTTCGAAGATATTGGGAAACTTTATGAATGAAGCTCCGAACTTTTACTTCACCATCTCGCGAGTTTATATTGAATAAACGCTGCACGCGGGAGTCTGGCCGATTAATGCATAAACTAACGTATAAGTTTTCAATGAAAATGTTTCGAAGATATTGGAAACTTTATGAATGAAGCTCCGAACTTTTACTTCACCATCTCGCGAGTTTATATTGAATAAACGCTGCACGCGGGAGTCTGGCCGATACAATGCATAAACTAACGTATAAGTTTTCAATGAAAATGTTTCGAAGATATTGGGAAACTTTATGAATGAAGCTCCGAACTTTAACTTCACCATCTCGCGAGTTTATATTGAATAAACGCTGCACGCGGAGTCTGGCCGATACAATGCATAAACTAACGTATAAGTTTTCAATGAAAATGTTTCGAAGATATTGGGAAACTTTATGAATGAAGCTCGAACTTTTACTTCACCATCTCGCGAGTTTATATTGAATAAACGCTGCACGCGGGAGTCTGGCCGATACAATGCATAAACTAACGTATAAGTTTTCAATGAAAATGTTTCGAAGATATTGGGAAACTTTATGAATGAAGCTCCGAACTTTTACTTCACCATCTCGCTAGTTTATATTGAATAAACGCTGCACGCGGGAGTCTGGCCGATTAATGCATAAACTAACGTATAAGTTTTCAATGAAAATGTTTCGAAGATATTGGGAAACTTTACGAATGAAGCTCGAACTTTTACTTCACCATCTCGCCAGTTTATTTTGAATAAACGCTGCACGCGGGAGTCTGGCCGATACAATGCATAAACTAACGTATAAGTTTTCAATGAAAATGTTTCGAAGATATTGGGAAACTTTATGAATGAAGCTCCGAACTTTTACTTCACCATCTCGCCAGTTTATTTTGAATAAACGCTGCACGCGGGAGTCTGGCCGATACAATGCATAAACTAACGTATAAGTTTTTAATGAAAATGTTTCGAAGATATTGGGAAACTTTATGAATGAAGCTCCGAACTTTTACTTCACCATCTCGCGAGTTTATATTGAATAAACGCTGCACGCGGGAGTCTGGCCGATTAATGCATAAACTAACGTATAAGTTTTCAATGAAAATGTTTCGAAGATATTGGGAAACTTTATGAATGAAGCTCCGAACTTTTACTTCACCATCTCGCGAGTTTATATTGAATAAACGCTGCACGCGGGAGTCTGGCCGATACAATGCATAAACTAACGTATAAGTTTTCAATGAAAATGTTTCGAAGATATTGGGAAACTTTACGAATGAAGCTCCGAACTTTTACTTCACCATCTCGCGAGTTTATATTGAATAAACGCTGCACGCGGGAGTCTGGCCGATACAATGCATAAACTAACGTATAAGTTTTCAATGAAAATGTTTCGAAGATATTGGGAAACTTTATGAATGAAGCTCGAACTTTTACTTCACCATCTCGCGAGTTTATATTGAATAAACGCTGCACGCGGGAGTCTGGCCGATACAATGCATAAACTAACGTATAAGTTTTCAATGAAAATGTTTCGAAGATATTGGGAAACTTTATGAATGAAGCTCCGAACTTTACTTCACCATCTCGCGAGTTTATATTGAATAAACGCTGCACGCGGAGTCTGGCCGATTAATGCATAAACTAACGTATAAGTTTTCAATGAAAATGTTTCGAAGATATTGGGAAACTTTATGAATGAAGCTCCGAACTTTACTTCACCATCTCGCCAGTTTATTTTGAATAAACGCTGCACGCGGGAGTCTGGCCGATACAATGCATAAACTAACGTATAAGTTTTCAATGAAAATGTTTCGAAGATATTGGGAAACTTTATGAATGAAGCTCCGAACTTTTACTTCACCATCTCGCCAGTTTATTTTGAATAAACGCTGCACGCGGAGTCTGGCCGATACAATGCATAAACTAACGTATAAGTTTTTAATGAAAATGTTTCGAAGATATTGGGAAACTTTATGAATGAAGCTCCGAACTTTTACTTCACCATCTCGCGAGTTTATATTGAATAAACGCTGCACGCGAGAGTCTGGCCGATACAATGCATAAACTAACGTATAAGTTTTCAATGAAAATGTTTCGAAGATATTGGGAAACTTTATGAATGAAGCTCCGAACTTTACTTCACCATCTCGCGAGTTTATATTGAATAAACGCTGCACGCGGAGTCTGGCCGATACAATGCATAAACTAACGTATAAGTTTTCAATGAAAATGTTTCGAAGGTATTGGGAAACTTTATGAATGAAGCTCCGAACTTTTACTTCACCATCTCGCCAGTTTATTTTGAATAAATGCTGCACGCGGGAGTCTCGCCGATACAATGCATAAACTAACGTATAAGTTTTCAATGAAAATGTTTCGAAGGTATTGGGAAACTTTATGAATGAAGCTCCGAACTTTTACTTCACCATCTCGCCAGTTTATTTTGAATAAACGCTGCACGCGGGAGTCTGGCCGATACAATGCATAAACTAACGTATAAGTTTTCAATGAAAATGTTTCGAAGATATTGGGAAACTTTATGAATGAAGCTCCGAACTTTTACTTCACCATCTCTCAAGTTTATATTGAATAAACGCTGCACGCGGGAGTCTGGCCGATACAATGCATAAACTAACGTATAAGTTTTCAATCAAATTTATGCGGACTTCGATGCTTATTTCCAAGGCTTAACACTTGTTTGCCTGGTGACGCCTTGACTGTTTTTTCTGTAGGAATGAGAACTGTGGGCTCTGCTGTTTCAGCCAAAAGAGACACAAATATACTGTCTTATGCTACTACTACAGCAGTAACATAAAAAATTGGCACCGACTGGAATAAATGGTGCAAACATTTTGCACAAACTTTCTCACAATCGATTAATTATTTTCCAAAAAATTCCTTTCGGAATCGACCAACAAAAACTTCGAGAAACAGCCTAACTTCACGAAAATTTGTCTTTAGATCTTGCACAACTTCCGCAGTAAATAAAGATACGTGTAACTCGAATAATAAAAAATGGCCGGCATATCGAATATATATATTAACTGTAAATAACTGTGCACTGCACAACATTGTCTTACTCGTGCTTACCAATAGGTAATCTAAGATCAAATAATTCGGCTGCAAATTGGTAATACCAGTTTTGTAATTGCGTGCAAGTAATTAATTTTAATAAAATACATTCGCCAATTAATTATTAAACGAGCTACTAACTTGCGTGAGGCCACGGGTAAATGAAAGTTATGCCATTCCTTGATATGGGACTTAAATCAAAGACCCAACTTAACTAAGTTTACTCTTTCATTAGCTAAGTGGTACTTAGTGATCTTTATAGTCAGGGTGAGGTGGGAGGTGGAGTGAGGGGTGAATCTTTGTGGTTATTCCACGATCATGTCGCCTATCTGTGCGGGAGTAGACTCACAATCTCTCTGTTGTAAAGCGTATTTCTTACATAATAAATCATTCATGTCGCTTATATGTAGGTCCTATTGTGAGTTAAGCAAGTTTCATATCTTATGGTTTTAGCCTATTTATTAGATGACAATATTTAATATCGCTTATCTGTACAGGAGTGGACTATTGTGGGTTAAGCGTTTTACAAGAATCCTGTGGTTTTAGCCTATCTCTCTGATGTATAGCATATTTTTTAAGTGATAAAATTTCATATCGCTTATCTGTACAGGAGTGGACTATTGTGGGTTAAGCGTTTTACAAGAATCCTGTGGTTTTAGCCTATGTAGTCTGATGTAAGCCGTATTTCTTACACTCGTTCTTTGTTTTGTTTAACAATATTCGATCGATAAGTTGTTGAATAGGCTAGAATACTCTTGTCATTTGTTTTTTTCCACGATGTTAGATAAAGTTGTTAAATACTCTCGCATCATTGTTTTGTTTAACAATATTCGATAAAGTTGTTAAATAGGTTACAATACCCTAGTTTGTTCTTTTTTTGCTTATAAATATTCGATAAAGTTGTTAAATAAGCTACAATACTCTAGTTCTTTGTTTTGTTTAACAATATTTGATCGATAAAGTTGTTAAATAGGCTATAATATAAGTTGCTTAAAAATATTCAATAAAGTTGTTAAATAAGTAACAATACTCTATTTCTTTGTTTTGTTTAACAATATCTGATCGATAAAGTTGTTAAATAGGCTAAAATACTCTAGTTTTTTTTTGTTAAAAAATATTCTATAACAGTTGTTAATAGGCTACAATACGCTCGTTCTTTGTTTTGTTTAACAATATTCGATTGATAAAGTTGTTAAATAGGCAACAATATTTTCGTTCTAATTATTATTTCACGATACTCGATGAAGTAGTTAAATAGGCTACAATATTCTCGTTCTCTTTATTATTTCACGATACTCGATGAAGTAGTTAAATAGGCTAAAATACTCTAGTTTTTTTTTTTTTTTGCTTAAAAATATTCTATAACAGTTGTTAATAGGCTACAATACGCTCGTTCTTTGTTTTGTTTAACAATATTCGATCGATAAAGTTGTTAAATAGGCAACAATATTTTCGTTCTAATTATTATTTCACGATACTCGATGAAGTAGTTAAATAGGCTACAATATTCTCGTTCTCTTTATTATTTCACGATACTCGATGAAGTAGTTAAATAGGCTAAAATACTCTAGTTTTTTTTTTTTGCTTAAAAATATTCTATAACAGTTGTTAATAGGCTACAATACGCTCGTTCTGTTTTGTTTAACAATATTCGATCGATAAAGTTGTTAAATAGGCAACAATATTTTCGTTCTATTTATTATTTCACGATACTCGATGAAGTAGTTAAATAGGCTAAAATACTCTAGTTTTTTTTTTTTTTTTGCTTTTGCTTAAAAATATTCTATAACAGTTGTTAATAGGCTACAATACGCTCGTTCTTTGTTTTGTTTAACAATATTCGATCGATAAAGTTGTTAAATAGGCAACAATATTTTCGTTCTAATTATTATTTCACGATACTCGATGAAGTAGTTAAATAGGCTACAATATTCTCGTTCTCTTTATTATTTCACGATACTCGATGAAGTAGTTAAATAGGCTAAAATACTAGTCTAGTTTTTTTTTTTGCTAAAAATATTCTATAACAGTTGTTAATAGGCTACAATACGCTCGTTCTTTGTTTTGTTTAACAATATTCGATCGATAAAGTTGTTAAATAGGCAACAATATTTTCGTTCTATTTATTATTTCCCGATACTCGATGAAGTCGTTAAATAGTCTACAATATTCTCGTTCTCTTTATTATTTCACGATACTCGATGAAGTAGTTAAATAGGCTAAAATACTCTAGTTTTTTTTTTTTTTTGCTTAAAAATATTCTATAACAGTTGTTAATAGGCTACAATACGCTCGTTCTGTTTTGTTTAACAATATTCGATCGATAAAGTTGTTAAATAGGCAACAATATTTTCGTTCTATTTATTATTTCACGATACTCGATGAAGTAGTTAAATAGGCAACAATATTCTCGTTCTCTTTATTATTTCACGATACTCGATGAAGTAGTTAAATAGGCTAAAATACTCTAGTTTTTTTTTTTTTTTTGCTTAAAAATATTCTATAACAGTTGTTAATAGGCTACAATACGCTCGTTCTTTGTTTTGTTTAACAATATTCGATCGATAAAGTTGTTAAATAGGCTACAATATTCTCGTTCTCTTTATTATTTCACGATACTCGATGAAGTAGTTAAATAGGCTAAAATACTCTAGTTTTTTTTTTTTTTTGCTTAAAAATATTCTATAACAGTTGTTAATAGGCTACAATACGCTCGTTCTGTTTTGTTTAACAATATTCGATCGATAAAGTTGTTAAATAGGCAACAATATTTTCGTTCTATTTATTATTTCACGATACTCGATGAAGTAGTTAAATAGGCTACAATATTCTCGTTCTCTTTATTATTTCACGATACTCGATGAAGTAGTTAAATAGGCTAAAATACACTAGTTTTTTTTTTTTGCTTAAAAATATTCTATAACAGTTGTTAATAGGCTACAATACGCTCGTTCTTTGTTTTGTTTAACAATATTCGATCGATAAAGTTGTTAAATAGGCAACAATATTTTCGTTCTATTTATTATTTCCCGATACTTGATGAAGTCGTTAAATAGTCTACAATATTCTCGTTCTCTTTATTATTTCACGATACTCGATGAAGTAGTTAAATAGGCTAAAATACTCTAGTTTTTTTTTTTTTTTGCTTAAAAATATTCTATAACAGTTGTTAATAGGCTACAATACGCTCGTTCTTTGTTTTGTTTAACAATATTCGATCGATAAAGTTGTTAAATAGGCAACAATATTTTCGTTCTCTTTATTATTTCACGATACTCGATGAAGTCGTTAAATAGTCTACAATATTCTCGTTCTCTTTATTATTTCACGATACTCGATGAAGTAGTTAAATAGGCTAAAATACTCTAGTTTTTTTTTTTTTTGCTTAATAATATTCTATAACAGTTGTTAATAGGCTACAATACGCTCGTTCTTTGTTTTGTTTAACAATATTCGATCGATAAAGTTGTTAAATAGGCAACAATATTTTCGTTCTCTTTATTATTTCACGATACTCGATGAAGTAGTTAAATAGGCAACAATATTCTCGTTCTCTTTATTATTTCACGATACTCGATGAAGTAGTTAAATAGGCTAAAATACTCTAGTTTTTTTTTTTGCTTAAAAATATTCTATAACAGTTGTTAATAGGCTACAATACGCTCGTTCTTTGTTTTGTTTAACAATATTCGATCGATAAAGTTGTTAAATAGGCAACAATATTTTCGTTCTCTTTATTATTTCACGATACTCGATGAAGAAGTTAAATAGGCTACAATATTCTCGTTCTCATTTCACGATACTCGATGAAGTAGTTAAATAGGCTACAATATTCTCGTTCTCATTTCACGATACTCGATGAAGTAGTTAAATAGGCTACAATGCCGGCATAATTGCAGTTTGCATTGTAAACAGTTGCAATCTACTTTGCTCCAGCCTCGGAGACACGCGTCTTTGTAATCGCATTAACAACGCGTGCCTCCCCTCCCCTCCCCTCTCCTCATCCCCTTCATTGTAATTTGCTTTTAAATGGCTTTGTCGCCACTCGAATGTTTGTGTATTATCGTTCACGATCTCGACGTTTGAATAGGGTGCGACCGGTGTACGGGCTACTTCCTATCCGTCATGTCATCTGAGGCAGAACCAGAGCTCCGTGGCAATCGATGTTAAATCTTTTAAAATTTAGTTAATCTATAAAGGCACTTCATTCAAGGATGTTGTAAAACTATAAAATGTTTGGGGTAAATACTTACCTCTTTGTGTCTCCATATGAAACCAGAAATCGAAAGTTCTATGAGATTTTTTTTATGTCAAAACTTTTCGAGTAATTAGCAATCAAAAATGCCAGTTTTTCATCAAAAACTTGCAATAATTTTATTGTTATTATTGGAATTCGCGGGACTGGCCAACAAACAAGTGAAAACTGCCCTGCGTTTTTTTTAATGAGTTTAGTATGGTTATTTAAAATGTATTTTTCACTTGTTTTTTTTAGCAACATGGACATTTGATTCACAGATGTGACAACGCTTTTCTTGAATTAAAATGAACCTAAATTCTATTCTAAACTTACGTAAAAAAAAACTTGACCTTTCATAATACATAACGATTTATGTTAAAACATTGCTAAAAAAATATTAAATTGTTTTATTGCGACTGCCATATAAATAATGAATTTAATTTTCTGGAGTACAATTCATCGTTTTTATAAATTATCGGCAACAATTTTATAAAAACCAAAGATATAGCTCTGCTTTAACATGCTAGTAAGATGATTCGCATACCCACTCAAGCTTTAAAATTTTAACCGTTTAAATTACAAAGAATTCAATAATTCAAAAACATGACACATTTTTGTTCAATTAATAATCAGAAATTAATAATATAAAATTCTAAAAAATCATTTTATAAATACAGCATATATATATATATATATATATATATATATATATATATATATATATATATTATTTTTTTTTTTAAGCTATCAACTAGCAAACTAGAAATTTCAACTAGGCCTATTTTAATTCACGTTATAGAGCAAATAAAAAACATGCAAACTCGACAGCAATTACGACTTATTACTGGGCCTGCATTTTGAAAATAATCGTAACAAAGGACGTTTTGAATACACGCTAATACGCTTGCCCCTGAAAGCACACGGGATAGGAATGAAGGTTAAAACTGAAGTTTTCTTATTATTAAGTAAGGTTATGGCTAGACTATGTTAACTAGAACTATATACAATAGCGGTACCCACAATATGGGTAGCGATCCACTAGTGGGTCCCGGGAGGGCAGATGGCTTAAAACTTGTTAAGTATCCTCTTCACTGCAAAAAAAAGAAAATAGAAAATTGAGCACATCTCGTGAAATCTGTTTTATAATTAGACAAAAACTGCTTCACTGCCAACTGTAAAGTTACATACAAAAACAGGTATCCTTAAAATAAAATGAACAGGGCGAAAGGACGACACAGGGTAGTTTATTTCTGTGGTATTAAAGTGGTCACGCCGTGTCGCGCGTCTGTCGCCTCTTGTCTGAACCTGGTGAAATAGTGGCGAAAGGACGACACAGCGTAGTTTATTTCTGTGGTATTAAAGTGGTCACGCCGTGTCGCGCGTCTGTCGCCTCTTGTCTGAACCTGGTGAAATAGTGGCGAAAGGACGACACAGCGTAGTTTATTTCTGTGGTATTAAAGTGGTCACGCCGTGTCGCGCGTCTGTCGCCTCTTGTCTGAACCTGGTGAAATAGTGGCGAAAGGACGACACAGCGTAGTTTATTCCTGTGGTATTAAAGTGGTCACACCGTGTCGCGCGTCTGTCGCCTCTTGTCTGAACCTGGTGAAATAGTGGCGAAAGGACGACACAGCGTAGTTTATTTCTGTGGTATTAAAGTGGTCACGCCGTGTCGCGCGTCTGTCGCTTCTTGTCTGAACCTGGTGAAATAGTGGCGAAAGGACGACACAGCGTAGTTTATTTCTGTGGTATTGAAGTGGTCACGCCGTGTCGCGCGTCTGTCGCTTCTTGTCTGAACCTGGTGAAATAGTGGCGAAAGGACGACACAGCGTAGTTTATTTCTGTGGTATTGAAGTGGTCACGCCGTGCCGCGCGTCTGTCGCCTCTTGTCTGAACCTGGTGAAATAGTGGCGAAAGGACGACACAGCGTAGTTTATTTCTGTGGTATTAAAGTGGTCACACCGTGTCGCGCGTCTGTCGCCTCTTGTCTGAACCTGGTGAAATAGTGGCGAAAGGACGACACAGCGTAGTTTACTTCTGTGGTATTGAAGTGGTCACGCCGTGTCGCGCGTCTGTCGCCTCTTGTCTGAACCTGGTGAAATAGTGGCGAAAGGACGACACAGCGTAGTTTACTTCTGTGGTATTGAAGTGGTCACGCCGTGTCGCGCGTCTGTCGCCTCTTGTCTGAACCTGGTGAAATAGTGGCGAAAGGACGACACAGCGTAGTTTACTTCTGTGGTATTGAAGTGGTCACGCCGTGTCGCGCGTCTGTCGCCTCTTGTCTGAACCTGGTGAAATAGTGGCGAAAGGACGACACAGCGTAGTTTACTTCTGTGGTATTGAAGTGGTCACGCCGTGTCGCGCGTCTGTCGCCTCTTGTCTGAACCTGGTGAAATAGTGGCGAAAGGACGACACAGCGTAGTTTACTTCTGTGGTATTGAAGTGGTCACGCCGTGTCGCGCGTCTGTCGCCTCTTGTCTGAACCTGGTGAAATAGTGGCGAAAGGACGACACAGCGTAGTTTACTTCTGTGGTATTGAAGTGGTCACGCCGTGTCGCGCGTCTGTCGCCTCTTGTCTGAACCTGGTGAAATAGTGGCGAAAGGACGACACAGCGTAGTTTATTTCTGTGGTATTGAAGTGGTCACGCCGTGTCGCGCGTCTGTCGCCTCTTGTCTGGCTACTACTGGCACCTAGCTGGAAATAAGATGACATAAAAGGCACTACATATATCGTATATAGGCTAATAATTACACTTGGTCAGAATTTAGTGAACGGATATACAGAATATCCGTGTGTTCGTCATGACACGAGGGAAAGTATAAACATTTAATATTAAATTAGGCCTACATCGCTTTATGTGTTAGCATAAGCACCGGAAATTATCTTTTATTTAAGCGTATCGTCGTCATTATTATTGTTATT